>CAUJNA010000275.1:239611-244611 GCA_963377175.1 Effrenium voratum
CAGACACACACACACAGACACACACACACAGACACATACACACAGACACTGACACACACACACAGACACACACACAGACACACACACACAGACACACACACAGACACACACACACAGACACACACACACAGACACACAAACACAGACACCCGCACACACAGACACACACACAGACACTTACACACACACAGACACGCGCACAGACACACACACAGACACACACACACACACACACTTGTGGTATTTCCCAGAGGAAAGTAGTCTGATTCCGTCTGCATCTTTTCCGTCATCTTGCAGAGGCCTCTGACATATCTTTTGAAGTATGGGATCAGCCCGTAGCCACCCATGTTCATGCGACAAGCAAAGTCTGGTGAGCCAAAGTACACTTAAGCTGAGCGGAAGCAACAGCCAGAACAGCATCACTTTCTCCGATTGGGGAACCAACAGCTGAAATCATACACATCTCCCTGCAGGTACACGTGGGTGATCTGCCCACGTTTCCCTCACCATACCACAGCTTCGTTGCGTCAGGTAGGTATGGCGAGCCTGACGCCCCTGCTGGAAAAAACCGGAGCCGTGGTTTCCAACTCCGCGTTCGACTGTATTGTTTTCGCGGCGGCCCCAAGCCAACCAATGTCGTCGAACTGTTCAGATCCGAAAATTCGGAAGAAAACCGAAAAGAGGGGCCCTGTCAAACGTGTTTACAGATCCAACTTGCGCGGCTTCGCGGCTCCAATCAAAAACGGACGGGTGCGAGCGTCGGACCTTAGTGCGTATCTGTTTTGAGTGGGACTCCTAAACCAAACAACGTCGTTGAACTGTTCAAATCAAAAAGAAGAGAAACTAAACAGGAACTGCCCGGTCAAGCGTGTCTCCGGACGCAATTTGCGTCGAATGTCTTTGCGACCAGACGTACACACACACACATGTACTCCATGTAGGAGTAGTCAGCATCGTTGAGAGCTTTATCTGCGGCCTCTTTGAAGCCCTGGAGTCAGGAATTTCTCACCGATTACAACTCCACCCAAAAAAACGACTTCAAACGCTTTAAAGTACCTCCTTGCAGTTGTGACACGGTGTGTGTTGAAGTCAGGCTCCCAAAAAACAAAAAGTCCGGGGGTCGTCAGACGAGTCGAAAACAAAACGGCCAAAAGAAGTTCGGAACCGCTTACCCAAGGTCGTTACTTAGTGCATCAAAGAGATCGCCCGAGACGGCCACATTTCAGAGGCACATTTGAACAGCACAAAGAAAGAAAAGGAAGCTTGCGCCTGTTGACTGCTTCAAAACATCAGTGGCTCTGCCTTCAAGCCCTCCTGCCTTGGCACTTCCACACGCACAACCAAGCCTAGCTAGCGGCAGGCGGCACGACCCTGAAAACACTATTTCCTACAACTATCAGAGCCGGGCCACTTCTCGAATAGTGCAAAGTGGGGAATATGAGCCGAAGCGCGGGTAGCACGCCAATGTTTTATCGAGGCTGAGCCTGGCGTTTCGCCAGAAACTTGTTTGCTAGTGTCCGCAGAGGTGGAACGGGAAATCCATTTGCGCCTGACAAGTTCACCAACGCGCGCACATCTTGCTGTGCTTGTCGTTTGGGAAAGCTGTGCCTGGATGCAAGGCTCATGCGGGGTTGAGCCGGTGAAATTTTATGAGCCCATGTGCCAGCGCCATTGACTGGGCGAAATGCAAAAGTATCACTCGGGAGCAGAAACCGAACCGTGCGCATGTTTGTGTCTATGGCACAGCCTAAAAACTCGGCACATTCTCCAGCTGCACTGGGGGAATGTAATAGTCCAAATGACAGAGTTGTCGGAAAATTGCAGATCTACACAAAGCTTTTCAAGCCAAAAATAGTCGATTATCTACGTAGCGCAGGATCAACAGGTCCCCTTTGCGCTGCCGCAGAAAAACTGCACTCTGCTCGACCCACTCTTGCTCAGTCCGTGAAATCGTGAGACTTGCCAGGATGGGTGAAACCTGTTTCCTATGGCGGATCCGCGGACTTGTTGCACCGCCTTGCCCATTTGCAGAAAAATGGACTCTTTCATGCTGACGTCAAACAGTCGAACTGTCATAGGCTTCCGCGCGGCCTTGCGAACTCTGCATCGAAAAATGCGGAGTTTGACGTTCTTTTCTTTCAGAAAGACAGAAAACACAGTATTGGCATCAGAGCGGTGCTTGTTGGAATATGTGTCCACAGCCCATCTTACAGCGGAAAGAATGCGCCCCACAGGGATCGAAGTGAAGAACCCCGTTAAGTCATGGTTCCAGAAGCATAAATCAGCATCGTCCGCGAGTCCTGAAAAATCTCCGGCATGGTGCAAAGGCCAAAGGATTGTGGCACGACTTCTCGCATGATTTCTGTAAGTACCATTGCCAGCGCTTTGAACAGTCGTTCGAATATGAAACCACAATATGAAATAATTGGTCTTGCTCCGAGAAGCTACTTCTTCTGTTTCAAAAGAATATATGATGATGGCGGGCGAGCCGCCAGCCGGATTCCCCATCTGTACGGCCGCAGCCAGGACTCCGATAAAACTCTCTGTCTCCAAACGTCTGAAGAAGAACTCGGTGATACAGCCACGGGCAAAAAATGTGACAGTGTGAAACAGCATGGTCTCTTCCATGGAACACCATGCCTGGCGCAGCGGACTTGATGTATTTAACATTTGCCATGCTCCATGGTACCTTGGCGTGCTTCAGATGTTGCCCCCATTCCGTCAAGAGGAGCTCTCTCCACTGCTCAAATTCGAAAAGCGCAAGGTGGTGATGCTGGCACCACTCTGACACTTGGCGCCAGCTTTGCTCGCAATAATCTTGCCAGGGTCCACTGTGTGCAAGAAGTTCCCGAAGCCGGTGAGACACTGAAAGGAAGGACGCCGGCGAAGCCACGTGCCGGTGGCCATCAACTTCTGTAGTGCTCAAATTTGGGTGACGACAGCGCTTGCCGACAAAGACACGGGGGCGGCTGTTCCCAATTCCAGCTTGACATCTTGTCAAAATGGTAGTACAGCATCTGTTGCAGCGATGCATGCTTTGCAGCCACCACTTTGCACTTGGGTAAATGAAAAGGAATTAACCAAGGCTTTGACTTCACAATCAAGTCTTTCAACAAGCCATGCACGTTCGGTAGAAGCTCCAGGTGGGCCAGTGCTGGCTGTGACAGCACTTTCAGATTGGGTGGCTTCGCGCCTCCTTTGAAATTGATGACCTTGGCTAGTGAAGCCCGGACGCGCGATCTGGGCGGCTCGTCCATATTGGCGGCCAACCTGTACAAACAGTAACAGTGCTCCAAAGAAAACTGCAGACTTCGCAGTTGTTTAGACATGTCAAAGGCTCTGGAGTCACAATGGGACAGCGTGTTCAAAATTGCCCACATGTGACTTTGCTGTGACAAACTTGGGTCATAGAAACCCAGTACTTTGCGGGCGTACAAGCGTTTGCGCAAACGATGCGCCAGCCGTGTGCCATGGGTCATGTATCCCTGAAGCACTGCCGAACTGACAGCTGCTTCTGGTTTGGTGACGCCCAGTTTCAAAATGAACGGAAAGTTCAACCGGGGCCGACCTCTGAATGAGAACACTTTCAAGCGTCCTACATGTGCGCTTGTCTCCTGACGAAGTGACTGGAACAATGATGTAGTCATGAAAAGCATTGCGGCTCAGCATCCAATGTAAAGCGAGCTCGCAAGACGTGTTTTGGTTCTGCGAAAGTTGGCGGAATTTCTGCGCCCTCGCATCTTGGCGACTGTGGAGCCCACATAAAGCTCTTTCCTCCGGAAAATTTGGCTTGGCGAAACCATCGCCTTGTTGCCAGCATGAAAATCTACCGCAACTAACGTGCGCACGGTGTACGAACTCTGCGTGGCATGAGCGATCTTCGTCACCCTGTTGGTCTGTGTCAGCAAACTCAGCGAGTCGCTTCCAACCATGTCTTTGTAACCGCGTGCGCTTGATGAGCCTTGGACAACACACCGCACAAGCAGCGCAACACACACGCAAAAAAACACGAACAGACCAAACAGAAGGCTCATCAGTCAATTGCTACTTGGAGCAATGTGGAAGCAAGAAAACCAAACGCAGCTAGAACTTCCGTTCTGACGCACTCTCCAGCATCGAGTCACTCGCACAACGCCCACGCTGCCAATATTATCTTGAGCAGGTCGGGATTCTTGGCGCGGCTGGCGTAGGCTACTGGCAATCCGAATTTGGCTTGCGTGTCCGGCAAGGTGGAAACAACAGCATTGTCCAAATCCTTGAGGGACTGATTGACCGTCTTCAAAGATTTCGTCAATTCAGCCCTAGCAGTTTTGGAAAGCTTCAGCTTGGAAATCCAAGTGTTGATCGTAGCACTTGAGGCGCCACCAGGAGAGCTTTCTTCCAAAACTAGAGTTGGATTTATGGCCTTTCCGACAGTGATGTGGCTTTGCTATCTCCGACTGGAAGGGGTGTGCCGTTTTCGGAGGCTTTTGCCCGCTTGGCGGGCGGTAACTCTTCGTCGGATTTTCTCTTGCCAGATCCGGACGCTTGGCCGGCTTTTGCTTCAGCCAGCTCCTTCTCCAAGCGGCGAATGGTGTCTTGGGCGCTGGCAGCCTCGCTTTGCTGGTACTGCCGGAGATCAGAAAGCATATGACAAGCCAGCTTTTCCATGCGCCAACTCTTGGCCTTATTTTCATCAAGGTCCGAGGGGGGCTTTGCCCTTCTGAGTCACAGAACGCAAGAGCAACTTGGTCCAAATCCATGTTGGCTTTGCGGACTTGGGGCTGGATCATGGCGAGAAAACTGCCTCTTTTATGCTTCTTGCAAACAGCAGAGACACATAACGGCCATTGGAAAGTGCTCGGATGTGGGGGTTCATCCACCCATCCCAGGAGAGCATGTGGAGCGGAATGCGCGTGGGGTCTCGCCCTGCCAACTGGTGTTTTACTGCCCAGTTTGAAGGGGCAACTCTCTTCAAAAACTTAAAGCCGTTCACTTCTGTTGTGACTTTTTGGGACAAC
>CAUJNA010000275.1:249611-276901 GCA_963377175.1 Effrenium voratum
TCTCAGTTTCTTCAATCACAGAAGGCAGAACACCGAGTTCCTCATATTCACATCAAAATTTGAGATTCTCTTGATGAGATTGAAGGCAGCCTGGATGGACTTGATGCCCACACATAGGGCGCAGTCACCAGAGTTCATAGCATCCGTACAAGATGCCAATGCAAGAAGAATTGCCGCGCCAGCAAGCAGCTGGTACACGAGCACCGCCTCCAGATCTGCTGCAAATCGACAATCCAGAAGTACTCAGGCAGTACATCACCGGCGTGCAGACAAGGCACAGGGACGCATTTCCCCTCAGCGACAACCTCATTGCATCAATTTTTCATAATCCAGAGTGAATTGTCATTGAGAAACATCTCGCTTGAGAACTACACCTATGAGATGATGAAAACGCAGTCACGACCTCTTCATCACGACCAGAACTTCCATCCAAGATCCATCCGACCCCCCGGAGGAAATCGGAACAATACCTTCTACATCATTCTGGGTGGAAGACGAAGAAGGACTGGAAGGTTTCATGTCAACCAACGATGAAGAGACATTTTGGGTACTGGAGGAGAACGATGCGTTCATGGCAAGAAAGGTGTCTGGGCGGAATTTCAGATTCAAGAAGAGGAAAGGAAAAGGAGAATCAACAAGCAAGAAGGGCAGTCACCAACGAGGTGGCTTTTTTGAAAAGGTAGCTCTGGCGGGAAGGCCAATGTGGCCAATGAATATCAGGATCCCTACGACCAGGCATATTGGGGAAAAGGCAAAGGAAAGAAGGGAAAGAAAGGAAAATGAAGGTTATCCATCCTACGACAATCTGTTGGAGGGTGGAGCCGGCAGACCGAGACCGGTTTGGACACGAAAACAGGCTGGGCGAAGCGGAGCTTGACTGGATCTTCAATTGCTGCTATGGATTATATACTCCGGTTGCGTGTGCGCGACGTACAACCACACCCGCTTCGTTTACCAGATGTGTGGCCGATTGACGAGGAATTCGCGGAATACACCAAGGGGTGCTATTACGTTATCCGAGCCCTGGGTCATGACGCCCGTTCGATACTAAGGGCCGAAAAACGAGACGGGCGACAAGGAGGGAAGGGAACAGAAGTACTTTTTGGACACATGTTCCTAAATTCTTGCCAGCCGATCAGTTTTTCCGGCCTGTGTCAATCACTCTCGAACAATGGAAGGAGCATTGGGTTGAGTCCCGAGATGGTTTCAAGAGCAAAGACCTTCCGCGCACATACCGCCGCACGACGATCGAGGAGTACGTCGAGATGAAAGGCGTCATCCGGTTGATGGGACTGTTCTGCCTAGAACTCTACCTGAACCTTCTGAACATGTTTGAAACAGATGATCTTTGGAAGGATCTCAAGGAGTTGAAGGATGACGCCATTCAGACGTACAAAAGTCCCGAATTGCGTGCTGCGAGGAACAACGCGTTGGACAAAATGTTCGAGGTTTTCAACATTGCCATCGGAACCAGTTTTAACGTCGACACCTATTTCTTCTTCCAATCCAACATTGAAGGATGAAGGGTGGCAAGCTTATCCCGTTCGACTCGCCGTGCACATGCCACCCAAGACTTGTTATTGATGAACTACCACGGGATGCATTTCAGTCCTATTCGTCGTGCGCCACGGGAGAATTACAACAGGCTGAAATCTCAGGGACTGACCATTCAGTCCCGGATCCTACTAATTGGCAGATGGGGAGGCCGCAACTCCGCCGAATTTCGGCAAGAAGCAAAAGAAGAAGAACAAATTCGTGGCGGCCGAAACCCCGAACAGCCAGAGAGGGGATGGCAGAGCGAAGGAAGACGGGTGAACGGTCGGGCACTCCGGTCCACCAGCCCGGCTCCACGCAATGCCGAGCGACAAGGGGAAGCAAAAGGGAAAAGGGAAAAGCAAGGAAGCCAAGGCCCACACTTCTAACGGTGGGAAGTGCGTGATCGCACTGACGTACGTGACGCGCGTTGGTCGGGTTAACGAGCGCTGGTGAGCGGGGTTTATCAGCCTATATTATTTGGCGCAAAAGCGCAGGGCTCGTTGCTTGTCGGACCGAGAGTACCAATGCGCACAATGTATCATGCACTTCCTATTCCGTTCCATGTCTACAAGCCATATTCCAACGTCAAAGCCGGACAAGCGGCAACATTTTGCTCTGGTCGACCTGGCATAAGGGATCCTCGTTATACTCACCTTTCACATAGGGCATTAAAATTACTCTCCGAAAGTCCATGGCTAAGGTGTAGACCGGCCGCTTCTGCACCGACAACCGGGTAGGCAGTGCCGATGTGTTTGCTCTGGGACACGAGGGCCGCCAAGGTATTATGTCTTCATGTGAAGATGATAATGCGGTGTCGCCCAACTCTTCGCGCATTTCCATTACAAATACCCTTTCCGAGATTTGGGCGCTTTTACGGGGAAAGCGCTACCGTTTGACGGAGCGTTAGTACCCAGTGCGTGAATTTTGAATGCCTCACGACATGAAATGCTGCAAGCCAAAAAATTTTGTTGAGTCGGCAAGTTGATGGGTTGCGATATGATGGTCCCACAATGGAAATAGTTTCCACAACTACCTCTGCGCAGATGGCTCATACTGAGGCATACTGCGTGGGGGGTGTGAGTAGAACAGGGCCCATCATCATGCTAGATACAACCATCGTGGACATTTGGCTCAAGCAACGCATGTATCTTTTCACGACAACCGGTGTGGATAGCTACAGCAAGGATAAAAGATCGAGCTTGCGGGCAGGGCGCTTGTTTGAGGATATTCAAGCTATCGCGCCCTCCCCGAGGGGCAACGCAACCAGTGTTGTCGGGGTAACAAAGAAGCCCCTTGGTTTCTCAGAATTGTTGGTGCAACCTAGTGAATTGTTGCTTGCGTTGCTTCCGTGTCCTTAGTTCCGTGTCACTGGGATGATCAGGGCCGAGAGCGATTGGAAGCCGTGGACAGCAGCGGGGATTTGACTGCTTCGGCCTGATTTACGCTGTTCGACTTGAGCGCTCTCGACTGTGCGCTTTGTGTGCTTCGTGTGGTTTGCTGTCGCTTGCGAGGTTGTTTGCATGGCAGTTCTCAAGGCGCCCCCAGTTGCTCCTGCCTCCCCTTCGCATGTTGAGTGGCGCAGGTCAAAACAAGTGCCGAGAAGTGGGGACATCGGTTCGAAGAATTGCAGAAGGAACCCGGCTTTTGCGTGTGACATCTTGGGGGCTTCAGCCTGTCGCGCTGGAGTTTACGCAGGCGCAGAAGCTGCTCGTAAAGCAGCGCTTTCAGTTTCCAGAGGCTGGCTGGGTCGTGAGGGTTCGCTGGCCGGTCGTTTTGCCCAGGACTGGATGCACATTGAGCAAGTGGAGGGCGAATGGGAGGTGAGGGAATACTTGGGAACAGGACGCGCTTCCTAGAAACCACTCAATGTTCAGGCTTTCGAGCAAATCTTGGCACGGAGGAACCGGGCAGGCAACTCAGTCCCTAGAGTCACGCTGGGTGCAAAAACTCTAAGTCTCACACCCACACACCAATGCGGACCTGCGTTGCTAGCTGAGTGCTTGTTTTACATTGACAAGCTAAGATCTTGGAGCACGAGCTGCCAAAGCTGCGATCGGTCTTGGTGCAGAAAGACAAGCAACTTGAAGAGAACATCACGCAGCTGTACGCGGAATGGCCTGGCTCTTTGATCGCGGAATGGCCTTGTCGGCGGAGTTCGATGCTTAGGTCCAGCCAGAAGCCAGTTCAGGGCAGCCTCAAGCCGACAGATGCCATGAAAGTCATCAAGGACTTCGATGCCAGGGGCCTAACCGGCCAAGCGCGTTTGGGAGCTTGGCGATTGGGCGTTTGTAGCGGTGGGCTGCAATTTACAAGGGAGGGGTCGTTTTTTTTGGGATCTTTTTTCGTTGGCTTCTTGGCTTTTTGGCTTCTTGGCTTTTGGCTTCTTGGCTTCTTGGCTTTTTGGCTTCTTGGCTTTTGCCTTCTTGGCTTCTTGGCTTCTTGGCTTTTTGGCTTCTCAGCTTCTGCCCTTCGCATCCTTTGCATTCCCAGTTCCTCTTTGTCTTTTGTGGCTTTTCGCTGGTTTATGCTGCTTTTGGCGGTTTTAGCTTTTTGCATCCTCCTGTCCGGGATGTGGCTTCCCGCATCATCAGCATCACCAGTTCCTCCCTATTTGAATCATCACTTCAAACATCATAGGGGGGGAAGGCCCCCCGCAAACTACCCGCTACTGTTTAGATTGCTTGCAGAGTAATTGCACCCCCTATTTGAATCAACACTTCTTCAAACATCATGGGGTGGGGGCTGCCGCCTCCCCCCCGCTTCTTTGGGGATTTATGTTGCAGAGATTGAATTGCACCCCTAGTTCAATCATCACTTTTCAAGCGTCCAATTTCGCGAGAAAATGCTGCAAAATACAACATTTTATGCATTCTGTGTAATAATGTATGTCTGTATGTATGTACTTCTTGCGAACATCATAGGGGAAGCCACCCCCTCCAACCTTCCCGCTGCCTTTTAAATTCTATCGCACCCTTTCTTGAATCATTGCACCCCTACTTGAATCATCACTTCTTCCGACATCATGGGGGGGGCTGCCGCCCCCCCCAACCCCCCCGCTACGTTTTAGATTTTCTACAGAGATTTAATTAATTGCACCCCTCCTAGTTGAATCATCAATTCTTCGAACATCATGGGGGGGGCTGCCGCCCCCCCCAACCCCCCCGCTACTTTTTAGACTTTTGCAGAGATTTAATTGCACCCCTGTTCAAATCATCACTTCTGCGAACGGGGCCGCCCCCCCAACCCCCCCGCTACTTTGTAGTGTTTTTTTTACAGGGATTGAAATGCTCCTTTTTGATTTTTGATTTTGTTACCCACGATTTGTTGGTGATGCTAGGGATGTTGGTCGGACATGCGGGGGATGTTGAAAACGATGCTGGGGATGTTGACGGGCTTGTGTAAAATGCGCAAATTTCGCGAGAAAATGCAGACATTTTACTGGCCTGGACGAAAAACGAAAAAGAATCTAAAAAAAAAAAAAAACGAAAAAACTCATAAAATAAATCCGCACCCATTTACAAGTGACTATCACAATTTGCTAGTTAGTGTGATTTAGTGACTTTCGGAACTGCTGGGATTCCAGCGTGCGGCGAGTGTTTGTCGGGAACAACAAGCGTCAGCGATATACGATTGCCAGCGGAACTGGTCCCTTGTTCGCACTTCGTTCGACCTAGTACCACGCACTGTTGTAAGCCTGACTTGAGCCAAGTTGGCCCTATGTGTAAACATGCTAAAACACGCTACGCGTCACATGACTGACGCTTCACACAAACACGCGCAGACAGGAACACGCGCAGACAGGAACAACGACAGATGACCACAATCGAGCTGATTGGCTTCCGTACTTGGGGATATCGTTTGTGTGGTGTGGATAGGCACACCGTTTGAGACCAGAATCAGTTCCCCCTCGAGTCTCAAGTTTTCAGCTGTAAGGTGTAGCCCACGCGCTGTGACGTCTTCCCGGCCCCACCAAGATTCACGATCTTTTGTTGAGCAACGTCTCAGCTTTGCAGCAAAGCTGAAAAGCCACCGGCAGCTCGTCCCAAGTCCTGCGCTGCTTCTTGCCCACCTGCAGCAAAGCGGGTATTATGATGATGCCAGCAGTATGATGTGACTTCTGCGCGACCATGTTGTGTTGGGGTATATCATTGTTTGCAAGTGTCACGTCCCACTGTCAATAGAGCCTATGCAATCTAGAGTTCAAAATAGAGCCTACCCAAAACCCACCCGAAGCCAATCCTGAAGCCACCCCTCGCCCTGAAGCCAACTTCAAACCTTAAATTAGCTATAACTTTCCCAAGCCAAGCCTAAACCCATCTTAAGCCATCAACCCGCCCTAAACACGCCTTAAACCGACCAACCCCCCACCCTGAACCCACCCTTAAAACCACTCTGATCCTACCCAACCAACCCTTGTCTCACCCAAAGCCCTCAGAATCAACTTGCAACCAATCCTAAGCCCGCCATCCATTCCCACCCATCCCAAGCCAATCTTAAAGCGACCTTAAAACCACCCTAAACCCACCGCCCACCCTGGAAACCTAACTCTGCCAACCTTAATCCCCTCAAAGCCCACCTTCCATCTTACACACACCTTTACGAACCCAAAAACCAACCCTAAACGACGGGCCCTAGGATGGACTTCCGACAGAGAAAAAATCCCCAGACAAGAGCATCTTTCTAACACTTTCCGGAACCGCTGACAATTGGCTTGGGCGCTCTCCTCCGCGATCAACACGCAAAGGACGCCAATGGAAGAATTGAGAGGTGCATTGCATCCTGGCAGCGGACAAGTGCCCTTAAAATGCACAAGCCGCTTGCTGGTGATGCTCAGGGTGTTGGTGATGCCACGCTCCCCATGGTGATGTTATTGCCGCAACAGCAACCAACAAGCCAGCTTGCCCGACCAAAGCTGATTTACGACCCTGCAACCGATAGCTTCTATAACTATCATCTTTCGGAGTGGTTGTTTCAGTGCCTTTCCCCTCTCCCAGGGACGAAAAGGTTAGTTTCCACCCAAGAAGCAAACCCTTGTCAGCACGGAACCCTTGTTCCTAGCTCTGGAATTTTATAACGCTTTCCCAACAGGTAAACAGCTAAGCCTTTTGTTTCGCTGCCGTCATCCCGCTGACTGGTCGTTTTCATTGGTAAAACAAACAATACTACAGATTAGAAGCGTCTGCCTCGATCCATACTCGTTGCAGGAAACGGGCCAAATGTCCTGATTTCAGTTGTTTTTTCGTTTTTTCCCGCAAGTTGGGTGTCTCTGCGTTGAGCAAAGCAGGAAGCCGCTTGTGCTGGCAGATTGCGGTTGACGGTCTTGCCCCAGAACGGCAAGGCCCAATTCAGTACAGATCCAAGGAGCGTCTGCAGATGCTTCGGGAGCAGCACAGCCAGCTGCTGCAGCTTAAAAAGTCTCTGCAGATGGAGGCTGGGGGACAAGTGTTCAAGCAATGTTTAATGTTTCCCATGGACGTGAGACGTGAGACTCGATGTCTCATTTTTAAACGTTGCACCTTTTGGGTGATTAGATGCGTCGAACTTGTTGCCTGAGGTTGGCGATGTTGAAGCACTTGCACCGTTGCAGGAGGAGATGTCTTCGACATAGCAAGTTGTGATTGCTGAAGCCAAGCCATTCTGTTGCTGTGAGATATATGCTGCGACGTAGGAGATGGAAAACCTCAAGGACGTTTGGCTGGTTTCTCAGAAGATATACAGTGTGCTGCAAGGGTCAACAAATGAACAAACTCGTTCCAAGGGCTGAAATTAACACCGTGCACAGCCGCGTGGAGACGCTCAAGGACGGACTGTTCCTGCGCTTGGCGCGTGACATCTGCTTTCCCACAAATTTCCCCCCACAGTTGGGCTGGGGTTGCTGCTTTGGCAATCTTAGCCGTTTCTACAAGGCACTATGGTGAGCGTCGGAATCCTTGTGGCGATTCGTTGAATCGATTTCAACTTGTGAAGGAGACGCTCTGGACTGCAGTGGAGCCCAAGCGCATCAAGAATGCACTGGAGGTGGGACCGCTGGCAAGAGCCGCGAGCAATGTGCTTCAATATCTTTTCACGCGCAATGAAATACGCTAGCGCTCGAATATTCTGTTCTGCCCTGAGCTCCGAGAGACTGGCTATTTTCTTGTCAACTGGGGGCAAGAACAGGCTTGGCATGGCTTGGCAGTCGCTTGAGTCACTTGGCCGCAAGACCTGCCACCGCGGCATGCCTGCGAGGACTTGCTGTCAAACATGAAGCAGATGGATCGGCGACTGCAGCAATACGAGGTGGATGGTTGATCCTCAAGCGTGTTCCTCGACTCTACTTTTCAGGCCTTTGACCATATACAAGAGCAGCTGCAAGGGCACATCAAGTTGAACCAGGCCAATGAGCTTTGCCCTTTTCACCTTTCCACCTTTTTGTCGCTTCTTGGCCTCTTGGCCTCTTGGCCAATCTTGTCTTGCAGGTTGTGGCCGAGCTGAAGACCGACGCCTTGAAAGAGCGACACTGGAAGCAGATTGCAGGGGTGCCCGAGATGTCTCTGCACGAACTCTAGCCCGAACTCCGAACTCCGACTGCGAGGTGCAGATGCTGAAGCTTGCCGTGGGCTTCAACGAGCTCACGCCCGGAGCCCCGAGAGTCGGAGCGAGTCGGAGCGAGTCGGAGCGAGTCGGAGCGAGTCGGAGCGAGTCGGAGCGAGTCGGAGCGAGTCGGAGCGAGTCGGAGAGTCTCTCTCGGTCAGGCTGGGCCATTTGTGGGACTCAAACCTCGAGAAGCACCAGCCGGCCATCAAGGAGATCCTCGCCCGGGCTCAAGGTGAGATGGGCCTCGAGCAGTTCCTCGCAGAGGCGCAAGTCGATGCGAGAGTTCCCGGTCAAGCCGGCCGACCCCGCTCGTGGCCAGGTGAGGGAGAAGTGGAGCAACTATGAGTGCAGCTCCTAGACACGTCGATTTTTGTGCTGCTTGCACAGTGCTGAAATCCGTGTGTAATCTTTGGCGTTGATCGAGTTTGGAATTGGTGCCTTACAAGAGCAAGTGCCGCCTCATCCGCTCGTGGGCAAGAAGCCAAGTTGTTCCACGAGTCGCACACAAACCAAACAGCAGCATCGTTTCCGCTTCCAGGATGACCTCTTCAGCCAGCTGGATGAGCACTTGCAGAACCTCGGCTGATTAGTTGGGCATATCGCATGCTTGTGTTTGGCAGGCATGGGCGTCATTTCCCACACTGTGCTTGAGCCAAATTTATTCTGTCATGCTCGGTTCTGCCGTGTGCGGAGTGTGGAGCTCGTAGCCAGTTCTCGCTCCGGAAAACCCTTCGCATTTCTGGGATACGCGAGGAGTGTCTTGGTGGAGCTGGAGTCGTCGTGCTACAATGGCCCTTGAGTTTCGTGAAGGGGTACCGCTCCTCCCGCTCCTCCTGGTTCCATGTATTCATTTTAGCCCGTACAAGATGCAGCTGGATGCAGCTGGCACATGGTCACGCAGCTGTGTGGTCTGTGCGCGAGCATCCCTGACAGCCCCTCACCATGCAGGTCTGCGCATCTGACCCGCGGGTCTCGTAGGGGTGGGCCATGCCAACCTCATCGCCTTGAGCCTTTCAGTCGTCATGCGTGGCCGACTGGCCCACTTTACTGCTGGGCTTAGGAGTTTGCCAGTTGGCAGTTGCGAGCTTGAGCTCTATGCTCGAAAGATGACCTTTAGAGTCTTCTTGCAGATCAGATGGCGCGCGCTTGCCCGAGCTATTTGTTCGTGAAGCCAAGCCTGACGGATGGAGGCACTGGCTCCAGCTGCCCGAGCTGCGCAGAGGGCCTGCCCTTGCAAAGCAAGCCTTACGCCCCGCCCGTCCAGTGGAAATGCTTGCGGGTCTCGTGTCTGATTGCCTGGCGCTTGTCAGATCGGCCGGGAAAGGGTGCGACCTTCTGCGTGTCCCAACTCTTTGAGTTGCGGCGCCCGGTCAAACTTTGAGGTCTCTGGCACTGTGCAGAGGCAGAGGGTATTGGCTGGCGTCGCGCTTGGGGCCATAAAGCGCCCCTTTGCAGAGTTCCCTTTCAAAACAGCACCAATTTTCATCACGAAAGCAGAATGCTGGTCGCCTTCGCGACTTACGTGTCTCGGAATGTGTCACCCTTCTTGTGTTTGCCAACAAACGCGTTCCTTGAAGCAAAAACTTGGGCGCGCAGGCGGGTGTTTGGCCCCATTTCATCTGAATTTGTTTGCTAAAGGCGAAGGCCATTTTCATGGCATACACAAAGTGGGCTGAGCCGTCCAAGGAGCGTGCAGTCCATGAAGATGTCACCCTACTACAAGTCCTTTGAAGATGAGGGTGCGACGTGGGATGTGGTGGCCCCAGATGCGCGCCCAAAGCTGTTGGCGGTTTCAGGCGGTACCGAGCTTGATGGAACTTGCTGTAAGGCCACTGTGCGATAGAATAACTAGAGGTTCATTGGGTTTGGGCGCTGCTCAGATGATTCAGGCAAATGAGGCTGTACCGAGATGTTGACAGGACAGGCTGAACAAGATCCGCATCGTTTTCGATCTCTGGATGGACGTGCAGCGAAGATGGGTATACTTGGAAGGAATTTTTGGAAGCAGTGCGGACATTCAGCAACTGCTTCCAAATGAATTTGCTCGCTGCAGCCTCAGATGGCGCCAGCGACTGAAGGGATGAACAGATGAAATTAAGGCTTCAAGACCATCGACTCTGAGTTTGTCGGGCTGATGAAGAAGGTTGCTGCGAAGCCCAAGGCCACAAAATCGCACTGCACACATGTAAATTTTGCATGTCCAAGGTGCTCGAAGCCGTGGCAATTGAAGGTGTGCAGAAGCAGCTGGATCGACTCTCGGACATGCTGACGGCTGTCCAGAAAGCTTTAGGCGACGTGTTTTTCCGCATCGCGTAAGATGTGTGCCTTATTGGCTTCGATGGGCTTCGATGGGAGGCGATTATTTGGAGAAGCAGCGCTCTCAATTTGCCCGCTTTTACTTTGTGGGCGACGAGGACAAGCTGAAGCTAAAGTCCTCAAAGGTATCTTCGAAGTTTGCAGGACTTGCTTGAGATGATCGGCAACTCCAAAGATGTCGCCGCAGTGAGCCGGCACCTGGCAAGCGCCCCAACGCGGACTTTGCGCTTAAGTCGCCTCCGCACAAATCAGCCAACACGAAGATCTGTGAATTTCCTTGATAATGCTTTTTTGCTCCCCAAACCCGGCGCGCTTCTTAGTTCTTCTTGATTCTTTTTCTTAGCGCTTCTTCATGCTCCTTGACGCTTCTTAGTTCTTCTTGATTCTTTTTCTTAGCGCTTCTTCATGCTCCTTGACGCTTCTTAGTTCTTCTTGATTCTTTTTCTTAGCGCTTCTTCATGCTCCTTGACGCTTCTTAGTTCTTCTTGATTCTTTTTCTTAGCGCTTCTTCATGCTCCTTGACGCTTCTTAGTTCTGCTTGATTCTTTTTCTTAGCGCTTCTTCATGCTCCTTGACGCTTCTTAGTTCTTCTTGATTCTTTTTCTTAGCGCTTCTTCATGCTCCTTGACGCTTCTTAGTTCTTCTTGATTCTTTTTCTTAGCGCTTCTTCATGCTCCTTGACGCTTCTTAGTTCTTCTTGATTCTTTTTCTTAGCGCTTCTTCATGCTCCTTGACGCTTCTTAGTTCTTCTTGATTCTTTTTCTTAGCGCTTCTTCATGCTCCTTGACGCTTCTTAGTTCTTCTTGATTCTTTTTCTTAGCGCTTCTTCATGCTCCTTGACGCTTCTTAGTTCTTCTTGATTCTTTTTCTTAGCGCTTCATGCTCCTTGACGCTTCTTAGTTCTTCTTGCTCCGCTTCTTCATGCTCCACGCTTCTTAGTTCTTCTTGATTCTTTTTCTTAGCGCTTCCTCCTTGACGCTTCTTAGTTCTTCTTGATTCTTTTCTTAGCGCTTCTTCATGCTCCTTGACTTCTTAGTTCTTCTTGATTCTTTTTCTTAGCGCTTCTTCATGCTCCTTGACGCTTCTTAGTTCTTCTTGATTCTTTTTCTTAGCGCTTCTTCATGCTCCTTGACGCTTCTTAGTTCTTCTTGATTCTTTTTCTTAGCGCTTCTTCATGCTCCTTGACGCTTCTTAGTTCTTCTTGATTCTTTTTCTTAGCGCTTCTTCATGCTCCTTGACGCTTCTTAGTTCTTCTTGATTCTTTTTCTTAGCGCTTCTTCATGCTCCTTCACGCTTTTTAGTTCTTCTTGATTCTTTTTCTTAGCGCTTCTTCATGCTCCTTGACGCTTCTTAGTTCTTCTTGATTCTTTTTCTTAGCGCTTCTTCATGCTCCTTGACGCTTCTTAGTTCTTCTTGATTCTTTTTCTTAGCGCTTCTTCACGCGCTTCTCTTTTTCTTAGACTTCTTCATGCTCCTTGACGCTTCTTAGTTCTTCTTGATTCTTTTTCTTCGCTTCTTCATGCTCCTTGACGCTTCTTCAGCGCTTCTTCATGCCTGACGCTTCTTAGTTCTTCTTGATTCTTTTTCTTAGCGCTTCTTCATGCTCCTTGACGCTTCTTAGTTCTTCTTGATTCTTTTTCTTAGCGCTTCTTCATGCTCCTTGATGCTTCTTAGTTCTTCTTGATTCTTTTTTAGCTTAGCGCTTCTTCATGCCTCGCTTCTTTTTTTGATTCTTTTTCTTAGCGCTTCTTCATGCTCCTTGACGCTTCTAGTTCTTCTTGATTCTTTTTCTTAGCGCTTCTTCATGCTCCTTGACGCTTCTTAGTTCTTCTTGATTCTTTTTCTTAGCGCTTCTTCATGCTCCTTGACGCTTCTTAGTTCTTCTTGATTCTTTTTCTTAGCGCTTCTTCATGCTCCTTGACGATAGTTCTTCTTCTTCTTGATTCTTTTTCTTATGCTTGACGCTTCTTAGTTCTTCATGCTCCTTCTTTTTCGCGCTCTCTTCACGTCTTCTTCTTTCTTGCGCTTCATTCTTGATTCTCTTAGCGCTTCTTCATGCTCCTTGACGCTTCTTAGTTCTTCTTGATTCTTTTTCTTAGCGCTTCTTCATGCTCCTTCACGCTTTTTAGTTCTTCTTGATTCTTCTTTTTCTTAGCGCTCCTTCATGCTCCTTGATGCTTCTTAGTTCTTCTTGATTCTTTTTCTTAGCGCTTCTTCATGCTCCTTGACGCTTTTTAGTTCTTTTTGATTCTTCTTTTCTCTTAGCGCTTCTTCATGCTCCTTGACGCTTGTTAGTTCTTCTTGATTCTTCTTTTTCTTAGCGCTTCTTCACGCTCCTTGACGCTTCTTAGTTCTTCTTGATTCTTCTTTTTCTTAGCGCTTCTTCATGCTCCTTCACGCTTCTTAGCTGTTCTTGATTCTTCTTTTTCTTAGCGCTTCTTCATGCTCCTTGATGCTGCTTCTTAGCTCTTCTTGATTCTTTTTCTTAGCGCTTCTTGATGCTTCTTGACGCTTCTTAGTTCTTCTTGATTCTTCTTTTTGTTAGCGCTTCTTCATTCTCCTTGACGCTTTTGAGTTCTTCTTCACTCTTCTTTTCTTAGCGCTTCTTCATGCTCCTTGACGCTTCTTTGTGCTTCTTGATTCTTCTTTTTCTTAGCGCTTCTTCATGCTCCTTGACGCTTCTTTGTGCTTCCTGATTCTTCTTTTTCTTAGCGCTTCTTCATGCTCCTTGACGCTTCTTAGCTCTTCTTGATTCTTGTATTTCTTAGCGCTTCTTCATGCTCCTTGACGCTTCTTAGTTCTTCTTGATTCTTTTTCTTAGCGCTTCTTCATGCTCCTTGACGCTTCTTAGTTCTTCTTGACTCTTTTTCTTAGCGCTTCTTCATGCTCCTTGACGCTTCTTAGTTCTTCTTGATTCTTCTTTTTCTCTTAGCGCTTCTTCATGCTCCTTGACGCTTCTTAGTTCTTCATGTTTCTTCTATTTCTTAGCACTTCTTCATACTCCTTAACACTTCTTAGTTCTTCTTGATTCTTCTTTTTCTTAGCGCTTCTTCATGCTCCTTGACGCTTCTTACTGCCCTTCATTCGTTTGCTTTTCACCACTTCTTAATGCTTCTTGAGGCTTCTTACTGCCCTCCATTGCCTTTTTACCGCTTCTTAATGCTCCTTGACGCTTCTTACTGCCTCTCAACAATTCTGCTTATTACCGCTTCTTAATGCTTCTTGACACTTCTTACTGCCTCTTACTTCTTCTGAATGCTCCTTAACGCTTCTTACTGACTCTCAATTATTCTGCTTCTTACCCTTTCTTAATGCTTCTTGACGCTTCTTACTGCCTCTTGATTCTTCTGCGTTTTACCGCTTCTTAATGCTCCTTGACACTTCTTACTGCCTCTTAATTCTTCTGCTTCTTAACTGCTCTTACTGCCTCTCAATTTTTCTGCCTCTTACCGCTTCTTAATGCACCTTGACGCTTCTTACTCCCTCTCAAGTCTTCTGCTTCTTGACTCTTCTTAATGCTTCTTGACGCTTCTTACTGCCTTTAAATTCTTCTGCTTTTTAACTCTTCTTACTGCCTCTCAATTCTTCTGCTTCTTACCGCTTCTTAATGCTCCTTGACGCTTTCTACTGCCTCTTAATTATTCTGCTTCTTAACTCTTGTTGATGCTCCTTAACGTTTCTTACTGCCTCTTAATTCCTTTGCTTGTCAACGCTTCTTAATGCTCCTTGACGCTTCTTACTGCCTCTGAATTGTTGTACTTCTCAACGCTTCTCAATGCGCCTTGACGCTCTTAGTGCCTCTCAATTCTGCTTGTTAACGCTTCTTCATTTTTCTTAGCGCTTCTTCATGCTCCTTGACGCTTCTTAGCTGTTCTTGATTCTTCTTTTTCTTAGCGCTTCTTCATGCTTTTTGACGCTTTTTAGTTCTTCTTGATTCTTTTTCTTAGCGCTTCTTCATGCTCCTTGACGCTTTTTAGTTCTTCTTGATTCTTCTTTTTCTTAGCGCTTCTTCATGCTTTTTGACGCTTCTTAGCTCTTCTTGATTCTTCTTTTTCTTAGCGCTTCATGCTTTTTGACGCTTCTTAGCTCTTCTTGATTCTTCTTTTTCTTAGCGCTTCATGCTCCTTGACGCTTCTTAGCTGTTCTTGATTCTTCTTTTTCTTAGCGCTTCTTCATGCTCCTTGACGCTGCTTCTTAGCTCTTCTTGATTCTTTTTCTTAGCGCTTCTTCATGCTCCTTGACGCTTCTTAGCTCTTCTTGATTCTTTTTCTTAGCGCTTCTTCATGCTCCTTGACGCTTCTTAGTTCTTCTTGATTCTTTTTCTTAGCGCTTCTTCATGCTCCTTGACGCTTCTTAGTTCTTCTTGATTCTTTTTCTTAGCGCTTCTTCATGCTCCTTGACGCTTCTTAGTTCTTCTTGATTCTTTTTCTTAGCGCTTCTTCATGCTCCTTGACGCTTCTTAGTTCTTCTTGACTCTTTTTCTTAGCGCTTCTTCATGCTCCTTGACGCTTCTTAGTTCTTCTTGATTCTTCTTTTTCTCTTAGCGCTTCTTCATGCTCCTTGACGCTTCTTAGTTCTTCATGTTTCTTCTTTTTCTTAGCACTTCTTCATACTCCTTAACACTTCTTAGTTCTTCTTGATTCTTCTTTTTCTTAGCGCTTCTTCATGCTCCTTGACGCTTCTTACTGCCCTTCATTCGTTTGCTTTTCACCACTTCTTAATGCTTCTTGAGGCTTCTTACTGCCCTCCATTCCCTTTTTACCGCTTCTTAATGCTCCTTGACGCTTCTTACTGCCTCTCAACAATTCTGCTTATTACCGCTTCTTAATGCTTCTTGACACTTCTTACTGCCTCTTACTTCTTCTGAATGCTCCTTAACGCTTCTTACTGACTCTCAATTCTTCTGCTTCTTACCGCTTCTTAATGCTTCTTGACGCTTCTTACTGCCTCTTGATTCTTCTGCGTTTTACCGCTTCTTAATGCTCCTTGACACTTCTTACTGCCTCTTAATTCTTCTGCTTCTTAACTGCTCTTACTGCCTCTCAATTTTTCTGCCTCTTACCGCTTCTTAATGCACCTTGACGCTTCTTACTCCCTCTCAAGTCTTCTGCTTCTTGACTCTTCTTAATGCTTCTTGACGCTTCTTACTGCCTTTAAATTCTTCTGCTTTTTAACTCTTCTTACTGCCTCTCAATTCTTCTGCTTCTTACCGCTTCCTAATGCTCCTTGACGCTTTCTACTGCCTCTTAATTATTCTGCTTCTTAACTCTTGTTGATGCTCCTTAACGTTTCTTACTGCCTCTTAATTCCTTTGCTTGTCAACGCTTCTTAATGCTCCTTGACGCTTCTTACTGCCTCTGAATTGTTGTACTTCTCAACGCTTCTCAATGCGCCTTGACGCTCTTAGTGCCTCTCAATTCTGCTTGTTAACGCTTCTTCATTTTTCTTAACGCTGCTTGCTGTCTCTTGATTCCTGTTCTTGCTGACGCTTCTGAATGCTCCACAACGCTTTTCACTGCCTCTGAACTTTTCTGCTTATTACCGCTTCTGAATCCTGCTTGACGCTTCTTACTGCCTCTTTATTCTTCTGGGATTCTGCTTCTTAACGCCTTTGAATGCTCCTTAGCGCTTCTTGCACTTATTGCTTCTTATTGCTTTGAATGCTTTGGATTGCCCTACATGCTGCCTTCTGCTCCTTAATGCTTTTTGAATGCTTCTAGACCTTTGTTAATGCTTCTCAATGCTTCTCAATGCTTCTCAATGCTTCTCAATGCTTCTCAATGCTTCTAAATGCTTCTAAATGCTTCTACATGCTTCTTAATGCTTCTCAATGCCGCTTAATGCTTCTTTTGGTTTCCGCATGCTTTTGAATGCCTCTTAAGGAAGCTTTCTGAATGCCCTGAATGCTTCCAATGTGTCCTGATGCCTCTTGCCGCTTCTGAATGCTATTCAATGCTTGAATATGATTCTTTAATGCGTCTGCATGCTTCTTGATGCATCTGAATGCCATGCCATTGAAGATTTCTGAAGCTTCTTATTGCTCCTTACTTCTTCTCAACGCTTTTTGATTTCTTGATTGCGTTTACATGCGACTACATGGCGCAACTGCTTCTTATCAGTAAGAGCATCAATGCGCAAAGACTCCTAGCAAGAGGTAAGACGCACTCCGGAACATTAAGACGCAGTTAGGGCATCTCAAAGCATTCAGAAGCAGCAGAAAGCTTGCAAAGCATTCAGGAGCACTAAGCAGCATTCAGAAGCATTGAGAAGCATCAAGAAGCATGAAGAACAGTAAGAAGCGTTAAGAAGCATTCGGAGCAATCAGAAGCATCAAGAAGCATTAAGAATCATCCCGAAGCGGCAACGATCATGAACAAACAGGCGTATAGGGCATTCAAAAGCCATCAGAACCATCAAGACGCGGTAAGACCAATGAAAAAGCTTTGCAAACCTTAAGACGCATGCAGAAGCACTCGGAAGCATTAAGAAGCCTGAGGGGCGTTGAGAAGTACTTGGAAGCTTCTTTTTGCTTTTTGGTTTTTAAAGGCGTCTTCATGAATCTGTAATTCTTGCTACTGTTTGTCAATGCTTCTGAATGCTTCTTGTTTCTTCTGAAGGCTCTACATGCTTCCGACTGGGTCCGATTAGTTCCAAATGCTTCCGAATGCCTCCCAGTGCGTCTTCATGCTTCTTGATGCTTTTGCATGCCCTTAGTGCTTCTTCATGCTTCTTCATGCTTCTTCATGCTTCTTAATGCTTCTTAATGCTTCTTAATGCTTCTTGATGCTTCTTGATGCTTCTTGATGCTTCTTACAGCTTCTTGTTGCTTCCGAATGATTGTGAGTTTCTTACTGCTTTCTCATTTTTTTTGATGCTTCATGGTTCTTTATGTTTCTTACTATCTCTTAATGCCTCATAACAGTGCTTCTTCATGCTTCTGAATGTACCTTGATGCTACTTACTGTGTAGCCTACTTCTGGATGCTTCTTAATGCTTTTAAAGTGTTTGTTGAATTCGCCTGAATGCCTCTCGATGCGTCCTTATTCTTTTCTCTGCTTCTTGATGTTTCGTAATGTTGCTGCATAACTGCAATGCTTCTATTGCTTCAATGCTGCCCATTTTGTTTGATTGAGTTTTGGTGCTTCTTTACGCTTCTTAGCTTCTTAGCGTTTCTGAAATCTTAAAGCTTTCGAATGTTTTGACTGCTGGAATGCTCCTTCTTGTTCCTTAATGCTTCTTATTGCTTCTAATGCATGTCTGCTTCTTGTGGAGTTTTGTTGCGTTTTCATGCTTCTTCAGGTTTCTTAATGCTTTTTCGTGCTTCGTGCTTCTTGCTGCTTCTTCATGCTTCTCAACATCTCATAATGCTTCTGAGTCTTTGCTTATTGCTCCTGTTCTTCTCAATGCGTCTTTACGTTTCTGAATGCTTACTTCCTATTGCTTCTTGATGCGTCTTAGGGCTCCTTAGTGTTGCTTTATGTTTCTAAATGCTTTCTACTGCTTCTTAACGCCCTGTAATGCTTTTTAGTGTTTCTTAGTGCTGCCTAGTGCCTCTAAGTCTCTGAACGCTTTGTACACAACAGTGAGAAGCACTGCGCAGCAGTTCAAAGCAATAGACCGCATTACCCAGCATTCCGAAACATTAAGATGCATTGAGAAGCATTAAGAAGTCTTAAGAAGCATTCGTTGCGCATTCAAAAGGCACTAAGAAGCACTGAGAAGCATTAAGACGCATTCAGAAGCACGCGCATTCACACATTAAGACACGTTGAGAAGCACGAAGACGCGTTCAGAAGCATTGAGCTTCAAGACACATTGACCAGCATATTCAAGAGAATCAGACTTCTACAAACTAGTAAGAAGCATTGAGACTTCGTAGTTGTTCTTAACGCATTTCTTTCCAAGCTGCTTCATGCTGAATGCTCCTCAATGTTACTTAAGACGAATTAACAAGCATTGAGAAGCAAGCAGCATTACGAACCCTTCAGGACACCTAAAGACGTAGTAAGAAGCAATAAGAGACCCGCAAACTTATCAAGAAGCATTGAGAAGTCGCAATAAACACGAAACACATAAGTAGCGTCAAGACACATTAAGAAGCAGTAAGAAGATTGAAGACACATCGATAGGCACAAAGAAGCTTTAAGGAGAAACAAGCACAAACTAAACCCGAAACAAGCGAAACAAGCAATAAGCATTGAGAAGGGAGCAGATTCGACGGCTTGCGTCTCCGGATCTAGGCCAAGATGTTCGCTGGCCTCTCTCAGCTCAGCACTGAGCCTGGCAGCCCGGAGCTCGTGAAGGCGCTCGACTTCGAGTGCTACTCGACTTCGAGTGCTTCGAGTGCTTCGATCCGCTTCGATCCACTTCGGGCTCCGCCGTTCCGCCGTTCCGCCGTTCCGCCGTTCCGCCTCGTGACTCAAGCGAAGCAAAAGCAGCATAGGGCCAGAGGCAGACCAATTGGAGAAAATCCGGGCTAACGAGAAGGTGGCAAGATGCAGTTCAGATAGAACTTGGCAATTCTATGAACGGTGAGCGCAAGCGATGCGCCACCTGCTCCAAAAAGCTTACTACTCTACCTAACTACCCTGCACGAGCATTTGCTTTATCATTTTCAGCGAGGGTCACAAACGTTGAGGGCGCTCACTACCATCCAGACTGCTTGTGCTGCGACAGGCTGGACTTTTGCAAAGTTACAGCCAGAGTGCCGGCGCCATTTTTCTTGGGTGCAGCCTGTCCGGGTGCATAAATCCCCTGTCCGGCAAGTTTCACAAATGCGATGGGCAGCGCCTGTGGGATGGCTGCTCCACCTGCTGTGAGGTGGGTCAAATGACAGCTGCTGAATGCGCACGCAACTTGGCAGGCCGGTGGAAAGCTTGCAAGGTGGCAAGGTGGGGCGTGGGAGTGCGCGTTGACCAATTGCATGTCAATCTAGGTCTTGAAAGATGCGTTTGGGACATTCAGGTAGAGGCTTTCAGTTATTCGCAGAGGTCAGAAAAGAGAAAGAACAGTGCTCCGGCGAGCAGAAGAACGAAGAGAGCGAAAGCGAGCAAGAGCAACTCGAAAGAAGAGAAAAAGAAGCAAGCAGCGAAAGAGGGAGAGAAAGGGAGAGAGAAGGAAAGAACCGGGCGCGAAGCGAGCCGCTCGAAAGGCTCAGCTTCCACACTGAAACACGATCCAAATCCAAATCCGAAGCTGTCGGAGTTCAGTTGCAATGCACGCAACACAGAGGCCGAAGCGGATGCTTCAGCTGGATTCAGTCTGACTGAAGCTGCCTGAGCCGGAAAGAAGGCACGTGGAGCCTTCGGATTTCCCGAGAATCGGCTGAACCTGAGATAGTGAGATCAGTTCAGGCAATGTGCGAAACGGCGAAACGGCTTGGGCCGTGAAAGCGGCAGAGGCACTTGTTGTTGACACACTCCAAAGGCCAACGCAGTTGAAACTGCCAGCGTTGATTCCCTGGCCAGAGCTTTGAGAGCCTCGGTCCAGGCATTCGAACTTGCCAGCTCCACGCGCTCACCGCGCTCACCGCGCTCACCGCGCTCACCGCGCTCACCGCGCTCAACGCTCACTATGTCTCTGCAGGCGCTGAGTCCAATTTGAGGTCTATCGTTTGCCGAAGCCTTCAGGAGCTGCGCGAGCCTGGAAAGCGTGCCAGCCTCACAGAACCTCAAAGTTGGTCAATAGGAAGGATATGCAAAGGCAACATTCAAAGGCAAGGATGCAAGGCCGACTTGGCGAGGTGTTGCAGCCGCGAGCAGATGCTCAGCGACGACTTCACGTCTACCTTTGGAACGAAGGCGCTGACTTTGGGGCCCCAACTCTCCAATCTCCCGCTCGGTCAGGAGTTTGCCAAGCTTGCGGCTTGGAGATCACCGTGAGACGGCCTTTGATGCAAAATAAGCCGGCGCGCTTTCTGATTCTTTCTGGATCCTTGGAAGGAATCCTGAATGTTCTTGCCAGGCCATGCAGTCGCGTGAGGGAGAGTCGGTGGACTTCATCAAGCCTGTGCGCCGGCAAGTCGACTTTGGCTTCTTTTCTTTCTTTGTCTTTCTTTCTTTCTTCCTTTCTTTCTTTCTTGATTCTTCCTTTCTTTTCCTTTCTTTTCCTTTCTTTTCCTTTCTTTTCCTTTCTTTTCCTTTCTTTTCCTTTCTTGTCCTTTCTTGTCCTTTCTTGTCCTTTCTTTTCCTTTTATCGTTCTTGTCCCGTCCTCGTCCCGTTCTTACCCTTCCTCCCCGACTCCTCTCGAGGTCAACATCAACGAGGACCCGTCAATCAATGGCTGGCTGTCCAAGACGGAGGCCAGATGAGACTGTGTAATGAGGCATTGAGGGATCAACATACTTTTTTTGCTTGTTCATTCCCAGGCTAGCATGCAAGCGTCGCTGGGTGAGCATCTGAATTCCTCCATGAATGAGCCACAGCCTGAGCGCATTGCGATGCTGCGATGACGCTGGAAGTCAATTGGACGGTTTTTATCTGATAGGTTGGGGACGCTCTTTGCAGCTGATGGGACAATCAGCGAGGAGGAGACAATGGCCACTTGGAGCAATATCGCGCAAAGCGGCTCTGTCCGGCCTAACTTCCTGTCGACCTCTCAGCTTTGTGCTTTGCTGTTCTCACCTTTTTGCAGCTCGCAGGTCTGGGTTTCCAAGTATCCGTGCCAGGCCGGATCAGTCGTACGTGCCTCATGAATGTTGCATTTCCAACCGGATGACAAAGGAGTAGAGTTTGGGCACGTCAGGTGAGGCCATGGGCCATGTGGTTGGCAATCCTTTGCCGGCTTTGTCAGGTGCTGCTGATGGCAATATTGGCAGACTGGTGTGCGAAGGTTGAGGCCGCACTGAGCTCCGGTGGTGCGGCAGACATGGAGAAAGTCTTGCCTCGTACCGTCGAGCAGCTGTCGTTCATGGCGGGCAAGGTGATCACGAATGTGAGTAACGACGTGCGTCAGAAACTTGCACAGCTAATCACTGAAGTCGTACACCAAAGAGATGTGTCAAGGCAACTGATCCAGGACAAAGTGTGCTCCCCCAAAGACTTCCAGTGGCTTCAGCTCATGCGGATGTACTGGAATCCGAGCGAGCCCCAAATCCTTCAGCGTTTGTCCATTTGTATGGCTGATGCTACCTTCTTCTACGGCTTTGAGTACTTGGGCATTGCAGACAAGCTGGTGCAAACACCTCTCACAGATCGGTGCTTTTTGACCTTGACGCAAGCCCTTCATATGCGGCTGGGGGCCAATCCCTTCGGGCCTGCGGGGACAGGCAAGACTGAATCGGTGAAGGCTTTGGGCAACACAATGGGTCGATTTGTGCTTGTCTTCTGCTGCGACGAGGGCTTTGACTTTCAGGCGGGCCGTTGGGACCAACTTGCCAAGCCCGAAGGCTTACAATAGCCCCGATCTCTTTCTCTTTGCTTACCCTTCGGTCTACTTGAAAATTGAACAGTTGAATTCCAAAGTTGAAATTAGAAATCTGAAATTCTATTTTGACTTCCGGTATCTAAATTGAGGCCATGGGCCGGATCTTCGTGGGCCTCTGCCAAGTGGGCGCCTGGGGCTGCTTTGACGAGTTCAACCGCTTGGAGGAGCGCATCCTGTCGGCGGTGTCCGAGCAAGTGCTGACCATCCAAACCGGCAACAAACAAAACAAGAAGGAGATCGAGATCCTGGGGAAGCAGGCCTGGACTCCCGCCTTTCCCTCTCCTTTCCCTTCTCTTCCTCTCCCCTGTTTTTCCTCTTCTTCCCTTCTCTTTCCCTTCGCATTCCTATCTGCTTTTTGCCGTCTTTGCTTTTGCTTCGCCCTCTCCTTCGCCCTTCTTTCCCTTTTCGTTCCTTGCTATGTCGTATCTCGTTCCTTTTTTTTGAACTGCTTGTTGGTATCTTTGTCCCCTCTCTTTCCCCCTTCCATTCCTCCTCTCTTCCCCCTCTCCTCCCTTCTCTTCCTCTCCCCTGTTTTTCCTCTTCTTCCCTTCTCTTTCCCTTCGCATTCCTATCTGCTTTTTGCCGTCTTTGCTTTTGCTTCGCCCTCTCCTTCGCCTTCTTTCCCTTTTCGTTCTTGCTATGTCGTATCTCGTTCCTTTTTTTAAACTGCTTGTTGGTATCTTTGTCCCCTCTCTTTCCCCCTTCCATTCCTCCTCTCTTCCCCCTCTCCTCCCTTCTCTTCCTCTCCCTGTTTTTCCTCTTCTTCCCTTCTCTTTCCCTTCGCATTCCTATCTGCTTTTTGCCGTCTTTGCTTTTGCTTCGCCCTCTCCTTCGCCCTTGTTTCCCTTCTCGTTCCGTGCTATGTCGTATCTCGTTCCTCTTTTTTGCATTGCTTGTTGGTATCTTTGTTCCCTCTCTTTCCCCCTTCCATTCCTCCTCTCTTCCCCCTCTCCTCCCTTCTCTTCCTCTCCCCTGTTTTTCCTCTTCTTCCCTTCTCTTTCCCTTCGCATTCCTATCTGCTTTTTGCCGTCTTTGCTTTTGCTTCGCCCTCTCCTTCGCCCTTCTTTCCCTTCTCGTTCCTTGCTATGTCGTATCTCGTTCCTTTTTTTGCATTGCTTGTTGGTATCTTTGTCCCCTCTCTTTCCCCCTTCCATTCCTCCTCTCTTCCCCCTCTCCTCCCTCTTCGTCTCCCCTGTTTTTCCTCTTCTTCCCTTCTCTTTCCCTTCACATTCCTATCTGCTTTTTGCCGTCTTTGCTTTTGCTTCGCCCTCTCTTCGCCTTCTTTCCCTTCTCGTTCCTTGCTATGTCGTATCTCGTTCCTTTTTTTTGAACTGCTTGTTGGTATCTTTGTCCCCCTCTTTTCCCCCTTCCATTCCTCCTCTCTTCCCCCTCTCCTCCCTCTCTCCTCTCCCTGTTTTTCTCTCTTCCCTTCTCTTTCCCTTCGCATCCTATCTGCTTTTTGCCGTCTTTGCTTTTGCTTCGCCTTCTCCTTCGCCCTTCTTTCCCTTTTCGTTCCTTGCTATGTCGTATCTCGTTCCTTTTTTTGAACTGCTTGTTGGTATCTTTGTCCCCTCTCTTTCCCCCTTCCATTCCTCCTCTCTTCCCCCTCTCCTCCCTTCTCTTCCTCTCCCCTGTTTTTCCTCTTCTTCCCTTCTCTTTCCCTTCGCATTCCTATCTGCTTTTTGCCAACTTTGCTTTTGCTTCGCCCTCTCCTTCGCCCTTCTTTCCCTTTTCGTTCCTTGCTATGTTGTATCTCGTTCCTTTTTTAGCATTGCTTGTTGGTATCTTTGTCCCCTCTCTTTCCCCCTTCTTTTCCTCCTCTCTTCCCGCTCTCCTTCCCCTCTTCGTCTCCCCTTTTTCGTCTTCTTCCCTTCTCTTTCTCTTCACAGTTCTGTCTGCTTTTTGCCGTCTTTGCTTTTGCTTCGCCGTCTCCTTCGCCCTTGTTTCCCTTTTCGTTCCTTGCTACGTTGTATCTTGTTCCTTCTTTAGCATTGCTTGTTGGTATCTTTGTCCCCTCTCTTTGCCCCTTCCATTCCTCCTCTCTTCCCCCTCCCCTTCCCCTCTTCGTCTCCCCTGTTTTTCCTCTTCTTCCCTTCTCTGTCTCTTCACATTTCTATCTGTTTTTTGCCGTCTTTGCTTTTGCTTCGCCCTCTCCTTCGCCCTTGTTTCCCTTCTCGTTCCTTGCTATGTCGTATCTCGTTCCTTTTTTTTGAACTGCTTGTTGGTATCTTTGTCCCCTCTCTTTCCCCCTTCCATTCCTCCTCTCTCCCCCTCTCGTTCCCCTCTTCGTCTCCCCTGTTTTTCCTCTTCGTCCCTTCTCTTTCTCTTCACATTTCTATCTGCTCTTTTCCGTCTTTGCTTTTGCTTCGCCCTCTCCTTCGCCCTTGTTTCCCTTCTCGTTCCGTGCTATGTCGTATCTCGTTCCTCTTTTTGCATTGCTTCTTGGTATCTTTGTTCCCTCTCTTTCCCCCTTCCATTCCTCCTCTCTTCCCCCTCTCCTTTTCCCTCTTCGTCTCCCCTGTTTTTCCTCTTCTTCCCTTCTCTTTCTCTTCACAGTTCTGTCTGCTTTTTGCCGTCTTTGCTTTTGCTTCGCCCTCTTCTTCGGCCTTCTTTCCCTTCTCGTTCCTTGCTATGTCGTATCTCGTTCCTTTTTTGCATTGCTTGTTGGTCTCTTTGTCCCCTCTCTTTCCCCCTTCCATGGATCCTCTCTTCCCCCTGTCCTTCCCCTCTTCGTCTCCCATGTTTTTCCTCTTCTTCCCTTCTCTTTCCCTTTGCATTCCTATCTGCTCTTTGCCGTCTTTGCTTTTGCTTCGCCCTCTCCTTCGCCCTTCTTTCCCTTCGCGTTCCTTGCTATGTCGTATCTCGTTCCTGTTTTTGAACTGCTTGTTGGTATCTTTGTCCCCTCTCTCTTTCCCCCTTCCATTCCTCCTCTCTTCCCCCTCTCCTTCCCCTCTTCGTCTCCCCTGTTTTTCCTCTTCTTCCCTTCTGTTTCTCTTCGCATTCCTATCTGCTTTTTGCCGTCTTTGCTTTTGCTTCGCCCTCTCCTTCGCCCTTCTTGCCCTTCTCGTTCCTTGCTATGTCGTATCTCGTTCCTTTTTTGCATTGCTTGTTGGTATCTCTGTCCCCTCTCTTTCCCCCTTCCGTTCCTCCTCTTCCTCCCTCTGCTTTCCCTCTTCGTCTCCCCTGTTTTTCCTCTTCTTCCCTTCTCTTTCCCTTCACACTTCTAGCTGCTCTTTGCCGTCTTTGCTTTTGCTTCGCCCTCTCCTTCGCCCTTCTTTCCATTCTTGTTCCTTGCTATGTTGTATCTGGTTCCTTTTTTTTGCATTGCTTGTTGGTATCTTTGTCCCCTCTCTTTCCTCCTTCCATTCCTCCTCTCTTCCCTCTCTCCTTTCCCTCTTGGTCTCCCCTGTTTGTCCTCTTCTTCCCTTCTCTTTCTCTTCACATTTCTATCTGTTTTTTGCCGTCTTTGCTTTTGCTTCGCCCTCTCCTTTGCCCTTCTTTCCCTTCTCGTTCCTTGCTATGTCGTATCTCGTTCCTTTTTTTTGCATTGCTTGTTGGTATCTTTGTCCCCTCTCTTTCCCTCTTCCATTCCTCCTCTCTTTCCCTTCTCCTTCCCCTCTTCGTCTCCCCTGTTTGTCCTCTTCTTCCCTTCTCTTTCTCTTCACATTTCTATTTTCTTTTTGCCGTCTTTGCTTTGCTTCGCCGTCTCCTTCGCCCTTGTTTCCCTTTTCGTTCCTTGCTACGTTGTATCTTGTTCCTTCTTTAGCATTGCTTGTTGGTATCTTTGTCCCCTCTCTTTGCCCCTTCCATTCCTCCTCTCTCCCCCCTCTCCTTCCCCTCTTCGTCTCCCCTGTTTTTCCTCTTCTTCCCTTCTCTGTCTCTTCACATTTCTATCTGTTTTTTGCCGTCTTTGCTTTTGCTTCGCCCTTTCCTTCGCCCTTCTTTCCCTTCTCGTTCCTTGCTATGCCGTATCTCGTTCCTTTTTTTGCATCCTTTTTTTCATTGCTTGTTGGTATCTTTGTCCCCTCTTTCTTTGCCCCTTCCATTCCTCCTCTCTTCCCCCTCTCCTTTCCCTCTTCGTCTCCCCTGTTTTTCCTCTTCTTCCCTTCTCTTTCTCTTCGCATTTCTATCTGCGTTTTGCCGTCTTTGCTTTTGCTTCGCCCTCTCCTTCGCCCTTCTTTCCCTTCTCGTTCCTTGCTATGTCGTATCTCGTTCCTTTTTTGCATTGCTTGTTGGTTTCTTTGTCCCCCCTCTCTTTGCCCCTGCCATTCCTCCTCTCTTCCCCCTCTCCTTTCCCTCTTCGTCTCCCCTGTTTTTCCTCTTCTTCCCTTCTCTTTCTCTTCACATTCCTATCTGCTTTTTGCCGTCTTTGCTTTTGCTTCGCTCTCTCCTTCGCCCTTCTTTCCCTTCTCGTTCCTTGCTATGTCGTATCTCGTTCCTCTTTTTTGCATTGCTTGTTGGTATCTTTGTCCCCTCTTTCTTTGCCCCTTCCATTCCTCCTCTCTTCCCCCTCTCCTTTCCCTCTTCGTCTCCCCTGTTTTTCCTCTTCTTCCCTTCTCTTTCTCTTCGCATTTCTATCTGCGTTTTGCCGTCTTTGCTTTTGCTTCGCCCTCTCCTTCGCCCTTCTTTCCCTTCTCGTTCCTTGCTATGTCGTATCTCGTTCCTTTTTTGCATTGCTTGTTGGTTTCTTTGTCCCCCCTCTCTTTGCCCCTGCCATTCCTCCTCTCTTCCCCCTCTCCTTTCCCTCTTCGTCTCCCCTGTTTTTCCTCTTCTTCCCTTCTCTTTCTCTTCACATTCCTATCTGCTTTTTGCCGTCTTTGCTTTTGCTTCGCTCTCTCCTTCGCCCTTCTTGCCTCATGTCGCATCTCTGCTCCTCTTTTTGCACGTTTGTTGCGATCTTTGTCCCCTCTTCTTGCCCCTTCCATTCCTCCTCTCTTCCCCCTCTCCTTTCCTTCTTCGTGTCCCATGTTTTTCCTCTTCTTCCCTTCTCTTTCCCTTTGCATTCCTATCTGCTTGTTGCCGTCTTTGCTTTTGCTTCGCCCTCTCCTTCGCCCTTGTTTCCCTTCTCGTTCCTTGCTATGTCGTATCTCGTTCCTTTTTTGCATTGCTTGTTGGTATCTTTGTCCCCTCTCTCTTTGCCCCTTCCATTCCTCCTCTCTTCCCCTTCTCCTTCCCCTCTTCGTCTCCCCTGTTTTTCCTCTTCTTCCCTTCTCTTTCCCTTCACATTCCTATCTGCTTTTTTGCCGTCTTTGTTTTTGCTTCGCTCTCTCCTTCGCCCTTCTTTCCCTTCTCGTTCCTTGCTATGTTGTATCTCGTTCCTTTTTTTGAACTGCTTGTTGGTATCTTTGTCCCCTCTTTCTTTCCCCCTTCCATTCCTCCTCTCTTCCCCCTCTCCTTTCCTTCTTCGTGTCCCATGTTTTTCCTCTTCTTCCCTTCT
>CAUJNA010000276.1:0-14744 GCA_963377175.1 Effrenium voratum
TGCGCATGAATTCCTGCGCGTGATTCCACGCAGCTGCATGTTACACCACAAAAAAATCGACAAGAACACAGCTCACAACTCATTATTCTTGCATGCCTGCTGTAACATTGAAATTAAAAAATATGATCGATCGATATACATGCGTGCGCGTGATCATGCTGAAACATTGCTTAAAAAACATTGCTTATTTAAGCATTTTGACATTTTTATATATCAACACGATTTAAGCAATGATTGCTTATTTAAGCGGCACAATGCTTAATTAAGACCGCAAAAGTCCTTAATTAAGCAATGTTACCATGAAACAATGCGTATTTAAGCGAAAAGTGTTTAAATAAACAATGTTTTCCAACGAACATCGATGATTTAAGCATGGTTCTGTTAAATAAACACTTTTGGAAGATTTGGGTACGGCCACGCTGGACGGGCTCACCGCGCAGGGCAACGTGGGCTGCAACCAGCTGCTGTGCAACGTGAACTGACTGCCGTGTTCATGACGGGCGTAACGCCTCGGGCGCCATTTCCTGCGCAGCGCTCACGCCACCGGCACCGTGGCCGGAGCCGCTGTTGTTCGCAGGGCCGTGGGGCTCGCTAAGCATGTCGCCGCAGACCACTCCGCCGCTCGGGCCGTGAAGGGCAGTCCACGTCCGTAAGCGCCCTGGCTGGAAGCCCCCGCGGTTGCTGCGCCCAAGGCCGTCTGCCCGTGGACACGTTGCCCACCGTGGTGAAGTTCTGCTCCAAGAAGACCCTGGCGCTCCCAGCAGCTCCGGGCCGCTGTCGGAGGCCGCCAGCCCGCCCAGTTCTTCGTCAGGAAGAGATCGTCCGAGAAGTTGGGGTGTTGGTCACAATGAGCGTGTTGGAGACAAACTGCGGCGCGAGAGTGCCCGAGCTCGTGCCAGCTGGCCTGCTGAGCTCCGCCGCGGAATCGCGGGCAGCCGCTCCATCAACAACACGGCCAAGCTTATCATGATCAACGATGAGGCAGAGCGTGGGCAGCACCTCGCCTGGCCAGCGTGTCGTCGTCGGCTCCGTCGAGGAACTCGTGCTTTAGCTTGGTGCGCAACCCCAGCATCTCCAGAGAGAGGTGAAGGCGTTTCTGGACGGCCTCCGGGTGAACCAGGACCGGCCGCTACAACAGCTTCGTGCCTCTGGAGCCCAGGAACCAGCTGTGTACTCCGACGACGGCTCCGAGTTCAAGGAGCTGATGGATTTCTGGAACATGAGGCGCAAGAGCATTAAAAGGGAGGTGGGAGCCTGGCCTTTAGCCTCCTTTGGCGGGACCTTGAGCTGGTTTTGGGGACTTTTCGGAGATCCCTGTGCACCACTGCCACCCCCCAAGCCAAACCTCGCCCCCATCTCCCCGCTCTCGGCGGAGGCTACCCTGTGCACCTTTTCGCTCCAGGCCATCTTGTTGACCCTGTAGGCGTCATTTTCTTCCGTTGATTTGGCTCAAGTTGTGCATGAGGTGCCACTGCCCGCCGGCCCGCTCCGGCTGCTATGCGGCGCAACATGGCCTTCTTGATGGTGCGGATGATGCGCTCCGCGAAGTAGGCGTGGCGCCACTCACTGATGAGCTCCCAGCGTCGGGTTGGGCTTCTCGGCGAGCCCTCGTCGTCATTGCCCCACCGAGCGCGCCATGTGACACCAGCCTCAAACCAGCGCAGGGCAAGCTCTGCCCGCTGTGCGTGCGTGGCCGGGGTGCGAAGAGCCGTAAAGATTTGACCCCCTCTTCCGCGATTCCCGCAGTGCGCTCGGTGTCTTGAGCTTTCTCGCGAGGTCTCGGGCATCCGAGTCCGCGGCGTGCAGCTGCTCCTTGAGGAGCTCGATGAACTCAGCAGTGCAGGAGTAGTACTTTGCATGTTGACCAAAGCATCCTGAAAACAAGACTACTTTTTGAATGAGTTTTTGAACCTTGATCAATGATAGTTATGATGAGGCATGAGGGCGGCCACTTTCGCCTCAGGCCTGGCTGATTCCCCGTGCGTTACACATTCCTTTTCTGAACTGCCTCCTGCTTGGAGACTATTTGCAGTTGGTTGGCATTTGGGCTGCCTTTGCAAGCGTGGCGGCTTGCGCCGCATAGAACTCGGCAGTCCAGGAGTAGTTTGAGTTTTGACGAGCACATCCTGAAAACAGCACATTTTCCGATGATGCCACTTGCGTGAGCCCTCCGCCTTTGCAGGCGTCAGACATTTGATCAATGCTAATGATGATGAGGCATGAAGGCAACCAGTGTCGCCTTAGGCCTACGTAGCTGACCACCCCTCAGTGACAAAGCCTCGTCTGAACCCTGCCTCATGCCTCGAATCCATTCAGCGTTGGTGGCCGTGTTGGCCCTTGCAAGCGTGGCGGCTCGCTCTGCATAGAACTCGGCAGTGCAGAAGTAGCTTGCATGTTGACGAAAACATTCTGAAAACAACGGAGTTTTCAGATGATGCCACTCTGCTTGCGTGAGCCCTCTGCCTTTGCAGGCATCGTAAGTTTGATAATACAAATTGTAAACATCCCTGAGTGACAAAGCCTTGCCTGAACCCTGCCCCATGCCTTGAGTCTATTCAGAGTTGGGGGCCTTTTGGGCTGCCTTTGCAAGCGTGGCGGCTCGCGCCGCACAGAACTCAGCAGTGCAGGAGTAGTTTTCGTGTTGACGGAAGCATCCTGAAAACAGCGCTACTTTTTCCATGATGCCACTCTTATTGCGCCTCCGCGGGTGTCAGCACCTTGATTGATGATACTTATAACGTGGCATGAAGGTCGCCAGTTTGGCCTTAGGCCGAGCTGCTGTCCCTATGTGCCTAAGCCTTGCCTGAACAGTGTTGGGATGATGAGATTGCCTCAGGCCTACGTAGCTGACCACCCCTCAGTGACCAAGCCTTGCCTGAACCCTGCCTCCTGCTTGGAGACTATTTGCAGTTGGTTGGCATTTGGGCTGCCTTTGCAAGCGTGGCGGCTTGCGCCGCATAGAACTCGGCAGTCCAGGAGTAGTTTGAGTGTTGACGAGCACATCCTGAAAACAGCACATTTTCCAGATGATGCCACTCTGCTTGCGTGAGCCCTCCGCATTTGCGGGCGTCAGACAATTGATCGATGCCAATGATGATGAGACTTGGGGACCGCCCCTCCATGACCAAGCCTTGCCCGAACCCTGCCTCAGGCCTTGCTATTCAGTGTTGGTGGCCGTTTGGGCTGCCTTTGCGAGCGTGGCGGCTCTCACCGCACAGATTTCGCAGCGCAGGAGTAGCTTGCTTGTTGGTGCAACCGAAATGAACTCAAAGCTACTTTCAATAATTCCACGCTGCTTTGAGCCCTCTGCGTGACGCTTCTGTCGTTTCTGGTGTCGGATTCTTGACCAATGAACAATTATGATGATAGGCCTACGTAGCTGACTGTCCCTGCCTGAACTTTGCCGCCTGCCTTGAGTCTCTGCCGTGTTGGTTGCCATTCGGACTGCCTTTGCAAGCGTGGCAACTCGCGCCGAACAGAACTCGGCAGTGCAGGAGTAGTTTGCGTGTTGATGTTTGCATCGAGAAACAAACACTACTTTTGCAATGATGCCACTCCTATTGCGTCTTTGCAGGTGTCAGAACCTTGATGGCATGAGGGCGCTGACCGCTCCTGAGCGCCCAAGCCTTGCCTGAACTCTGCCTTCTGCCTTGAGTCTATTCAGTGTTGGTGGCCGTGTGGGCTGCTGGCTGCTCATGTCGCACAGAGTTGAACGCAACACCACTTTCAATGATGCCACTCTGTTTGCATGACGCTTCTGTCGTTGCCGGTGTCCGAGTCTTCATCAATGAGAAATTATGATGAGGCACGCAAGCCGCCTTAGGCCCCAGTAGCTGAACTCCCCTCCGTGACCAAGACCCCTGTCTTCTGCCTTGAGTCTATTCCGCGCTGGTTGCCATTCGGGCTGCCTTTGCAAGCTTGGTGGCCCGCGCCGCACAGAACTCGGGAGTCTAGCTTGTTGAAAACCTAGTCCCCAATGATTGGCGGATTGCGGATTACGCACTTTGCGGATTAGAAATTGCGGTTTATGGATTACGGCTGATGAGTTGCTGAATTTTCCATTCTCCATCATGCGTTTTTGACCCACAAATTGCAGTGCGGATTACGGAGTAAGATTTTGGACAGGCTGGGCAGTGCAGGAGTAGTGTGCGTGTTGACGGAAGAACACAATTTCTTGAATGATGCCACTCTTGTGCTTTGGCCGGTGTCTGAGTTTTGATCAATGAAACAAATGTGATGAGGCACGCATTATTTAGGCCTAAGCTTTGCCTGAACCCTGCCTCCTGACTTGAGTCTCTGCAGTGTTGGTGGCCGTTTGGGCTACCTTTGCAAGCTTGGCGGCTCGCGCCGCACAGAACTCGGCAGTGCAGGAGTAGTAGTTTACATGTTGACGAAAGCATCCTGAAAACAACACAACTTTCAGATGATGCCACTCTGCTGGCGTGAGCCCTCTGCCTTTGCGGCCGTCAGACGTTTGATCAATGATCGTTATGATGATGCACGAAGGCAGCCAGCTGCACCTGAGGCCTACGTAGCTGACTGCCCCTGAGTGACCAAGCCTCGGCTGAACCCTGTTTCCTGGCCGCTCACACGCAGAACTTGGCAGTGCAGGAATCGTTTGCATGTTGAACAACAACCTTTCAATAATGCCAATCACTTTGCAAGACTTGCTGCGTGCTCCATTGCGTACATGTGTGTCAGAAACACAGAACTGAATCTGTGCACGGCTTCCTGCTTTTGGCCGGTGACTGATGCCCCACTGTGTTGTGACGAGCGTGGTCAGCTCCTCACTCATGGTAAGAAGTCAAAGATCCCAACAGAGCGTCTGATTAGACCTTGTGGGTGGCATCGACGAAGCCGCAGATTGAAAGAGTGTGCCTAGGCGGAACTTGAAAGTTGGCATGGCCCACCAGTGTGCTGGGTGGTGGGACATTATCCTTTCTTGGCCCTGTATTTCGTGGGTGGAGCCTGGTTACCTTCCAAAGTTCACGCCGGTTGAAAGCAGCCAGACAAAGAGGCTTGGCACGTGAAACGACGCGCGGCGAATCGATAGAGGGTATGACTCTTTGAATGCCAATTTGGCTCAAGACCGTTGTCCCCCTTTCCCTTCAGGTTACCTTCTCATGTGTTCTGGGCTTTTGCCACGAGTCGTGGATATGGAACAGCCAGTCACACAGCCAGCTCAGTAAAACAATGAGGGCGATATGTCTAGTAACTTGGACAAGTTCAAGCCAGGAAGCAGGGGTCTTGTGGAAAACTCAAGAACAACCGGTTTGAGCATCTTATGCAGACCGCTCACAATGGACATGACATCCGGCCCCATTTGCTGGGGCGGACCAGCTTGTGGTGTGGAAAACGAGGGGCTTCGGTCTTTTCAACGTGACGACTACGCCTAAAAGCTTGTACTTCTTTTTCGATGGGGGTGTCAAGAAAACAACAAACCAAGCATGCTACGAGCTCCCGCCTAAAAGTAAGAATCAACCAGTGAAACCGGGTCAAAGAAAAGATCAGCAAAGCCAAAACAGAGCTTCATATTGCGGAGGGTTCGAAACAGAGTTTCGGGGGAGTTAAACTGGCCCAAACCCACCAACAAGCAAGAGAGACTCAAAACAAACCCCCAGCCACATTGAGCCAAAGGATAACCAGTTTTAACAAGCGAAAGAGCACGAGCATGAGCAGCAAAGCAAAGCGAGGAGGCACCAGCAACACCCCCCTCGACAACCGTATTTGCGCGTGGGAACATGCAATCTCCGTACAAATTGGGCAATTGGCCAATCAACGTTTCAATTTGGTTTTTCTGTGGCGACCACCCCGCCTTTTTTTGTGGCTCAACGTTGCACGGAGTGATGACCTGGTCATTGGCATTGGCGACGAGGGATCGAAGGGCCGCAGCCTTTGGATTGAAGAAGCTCCATAGGCGTCCTTGGCCCATGGATACTCACCAGGCGCAATGCTTTGCGAGCCAGTCAGTCCATAGAGTTTTCGCTTAGCTGGTTGAAAGGGGGGGATTTTGACAGTTGGTATGTTGGCTGCACTTCATGGCCGAGTGGAGGCAATCCTCTCTTCAGCCAATGCCTTCCGCTTGGACCTTGGATTGCACCGCTGATTGGCTAAATTTTCAACACCAACAACAGTCGAGCCCTTGATCGCAATGAATCCAATGCCGTTTGCAGAACGAATTGCAAAGGTCATTCCTGCCTACATGGGCGATGGTCTGATGCCCGTGAAGCAGCCGTCTCCCTGGCGTTGACGGCCCCTGCCTGACAACAAGCTCGTGCGGTCCAGTTGGCGATTTGTGCTGCAAAGAACTTCTTTGATTTGGTCTCAGGCAGCTAGTGCCGCGGAGGCAACCGACAGCTGCTCAGAGGTGGAAGAGATGGAAGGCTTGTAGCCTCGAGATCTGAAAAAAAACACATGTTTTGCAATACGGCATTAAAAGCAATAGCGTCATCGTCGCAATGTGTGCAGGCTTCACCGACACGCGGAAGACTGACGCGCTGTGGGTTGCGGCTTCTTCGGTGCACCCCTCAGTCGCGCGCGGATTCATTTTGTTTCGTTCCAAAACAAATCTGCCAGCAACCAAGCGGATGGCCATTTCTGGAGGCCCGTGCGGGATTGCTCAAGATGCTGGCGGCCTTCTCTGCGCGTCTGGGCGCCGAGTTCTTTTGCGACGGACGGGGATGCCACGGCTGCCACGGCTGCCACGGGTCCCCTCGTTTGGGTCGAAGAAACCGAAAGAAACCAAAGCCTCCAGGCGCTGCGCGGGGCCCGTCCCGGGACTTGGCGCTGGCCACGGCGGCCGCCTGCACCGCCATGCTGCCAGAGGCGCATCCGGAATGGCCAGGGGGCCCGGGTTGCTTGCTCTGTTCTGTGCGCGTGTTTTGGGGGGAGGGAAGGGGGGGAATTCTGGTGTTTGGTGGGAGGCGTGGCCTCGGTTTGGGAAGATTTGCAAGGTCACCAACATCGTGCCACGAGATTCTTGTGCCTTCGGCACGGCATCGATGCCAGGTTTGGCCATCAGGGTCTGCCGACGACCTGCTGAGCCTGGCACTCAGCTTTGCAGAGCTAGGGTGCTTCAGAGAGGCAGGAGCTCCTTGGCCTGTCAAGGCATGTCTGGAGTGCCGGGCTTGCTGCTGCGGGCTGTGGCTCTGGTGAGTCGAGCGACACCAGGCTCGCGGAGTATGGAGTCCGGGTGCGAGCGCAGATGAAACAGTCTGAGGTCTCGGGGGATTTGCGACCCTGCGCGCCGGGGCCCCGACCAAACCGCCACGAGTGGGGCGGGGATGGCGCACGTGAGATTGCGGTCTGGACTTGGAGGCATGCCGTGCTGCGGCAGAGCTATTCGCAGCAGGGCGCCTATGAGACGAATGAATCAAAGTTCCCAGCATGACGTGCTAAGGCTTTGCTGGAGGCTTCCATGCCAGAACTACGTCAGGCATGCGAGGCACCACAGTAGGATTTGCTTTTGGCATTAGCTTGTTTGTTTTGAACGACAGGCTGCACTTTTCCGTGACTCGAGCCTATCATCGCCGATGCACTCTATTGCTGAAGCTCTGCGTGGATCTTGGTACTGAGATTATACTTAATAGAGAACCTAAATGCAAATATACAATTCTTGCAATCCAAGCGCCCAGAGGCTGGGATCAAATCCAGACCCTCGCCTGAACGAGGACGAGCTTTTTGCTGGGCACCCTCGTTTCGAGTTTCACAGATTGAAACATGACAGCGACAATGCTTTGTTAACGCTCAATTTTGGGCGCTAGAATAGAAGAGACATCGTGCAAGTGCGGCTTGTGAAATCCAATGACAGGGTCGTTCGAACAGGCTTTGCGCTTCTTTGAGCGCAGGCCATCCTCGAGATCTTGTGGCGCGGCTTGCGGCGCGTGCCGTTTGGGGCAGCCCTGGCCGCACTGAGCTCCGCTCATCCTGCGGGGCGGCCTAGGGCCTTACGGCCGTACTCCGCTTCCGACTTTCAACATGTTGAGTTGTTTTTGGATATTCCGGGGATGCTTACAGGCTTAAGAAAAGGCTTGATGAACATTGTTTCACTGAGCACGTCTGTTTGGGGTAGTTGATAGCATAGCCCTTGCATATCCCTGCAAGGTCGATTGAATTCATCCCACCGTAGAGGATGGAGGGCAGATCGCCGGTTGCTTTCCGAATCTCAAGCTTGTCCGCCCCTAGTGCCTTGTTCGGTTGCGTTGGTCTCATTGACGCACCATGGCTCTTCCCATGAAGTCTGCGATGAAATCCGTGATGAAGTCGAAGTCCATGAAGAAGTCCACCAAGCCGTCGATGAAGGCCAAGGTCATGAAGAAGAAGGCCGTGAGCAAGATTGCAAAGGGCAAGTTCGCCAAGGCGGCAGTGTTCAAGGGCGCCAAGGAGAAGACGGCTACCCAGCTGACCAAGACTGACCTCATGAAGCTTACCAGCCTTAGCAGGGCTTTTGCACTTTCATTCGACGTTTGTTTTTCCATCATTTTCACACCAACCAGCTTCTTTTTTTGCAATGGCTTTGAGTGCATAGAACGAAAGACGTTGTGAGGAAGAACAAGAGGGGCAAAGTGGTCTCGAAGAAGGCGAATGCGGCAGGCAAGAAGGCGTACAACAACATCTCGGCCTGGACCACGGCAGTGGTGAAGGCCAGGAAGGAGCTTGGCATCAAGGGCTTCTGCGCCGTGAACGGGAAGACGGCTCAGGGCAAGGCCCTGTATGCCAAAGCCAAGGCCATCTTTGCTGCGTGAGCAGAAGAGAGCCAGGAGTTGTCTGGGAAGTAGCATCGTGGTTTGCTTGCGTGGTCATTCACGGAGTGGACCTTCTGATGCCCTCTTCACTTAAGGCTCAGTTGACGCTGAATAGGCCTGGCATGTACAGCTGATTTTGTCGGCCTTCGGTCTAGGGATGGCAGTGCGACTGTACACATTTTGACACTGCCTTGCGCAGCTCAATCCCAGATCATGGAAACAGATTCATTGTGCCCCTTCCCCACTGCATCGAACATTTGTTCGCAATTCCCTGCTTCCGAGATGAATATTGTAGCGCATCCGTGCAAGGTCGATGGAGTTGCGGGCTGCCTGGTTGGCATCATCCCACCTAGCTGGTAACCAGGTGGCTCCCCCATGCGTAGAGGACGGAGGGCAGATCGCCGGTAGCTTTCCGAATCTCAAGCTTGTCCGCCCCTAGTGCCTTGTTCGGTTGCGTTGGTCTCATTGACGTACCATGGCTCTTCCCATGAAGTCTGCGATGAAATCCGTGATGAAGTCGAAGTCCATGAAGAAGGCCACCAAGCCGTCGATGAAGGCCAAGGTCATGAAGAAGAAGGCCGTGAGCAAGATTGCGAAGGGCAAGTTCGCCAAGGCGGCAGTGTTCAAGGGCGCCAAGGAGAAGACGGCTACCCAGCTGACCAAGACTGACCTCATGAAGCTTACCAGCCTTAGCAGGGCTTTTGCACTTTCATTCTACGTTTGTTTTTCCATAATTTTCACGCCAACCAGCTTCACTTTTTTTGCAATGGCTTTGAGTGCATAGAACGAAAGACGTTGGGAGGAAGAACAAGAGGGGCAAAGTGGTCTCGAAGAAGGCGAATGCGGCAGGCAAGAAGGCCTACAACAACATCTCGGCCTGGACCACGGCAGTGGTGAAGGCCAGGAAAGAGCTTGGCATTAAGGGCTTCTGCGCCGTGAACGGGAAGACGGCTCAGGGCAAGGCCCTGTATGCCAAAGCCAAGGCCATCTTTGCTGCGTGAGCAGAAGAGAGCCAGGAGTTGTCTGGGAAGTAGCATCGTGGTTTGCTTGCGTGGTCATTCACGGAGTGGACCTTCTGATGCCCTCTTCACTTAAGGCTCAGTTGACGCTGAATAGGCCTGGCATGTACAGCTGATTTTGTCGGCCTTCGGTCTAGGGATGGCAGTGCGACTGTACACATTTTGACACTGCCTTGCGCAGCTCAATCCCAGATCATGGAAACAGATTCATTGTGCCCCTTCCCCACTGCATCGAACATTTGTTCGCAATTCCCTGCTTCCATTCCAATTCGGTAAGAGATTGATGAATATTGTAGCGCATCCGTGCAAGGTCGATGGAGTTGCGGGCTGCCTGGTTGGCATCATCCCACCTAGCTGGTAACCAGGTGGCTCCCCCATGCGTAGAGGACGGAGGGCAGATCGCCGGTTGCTTTCCGAATCTCAAGCTTGTCCGCCCCTAGTGCCTTGTTCGGTTGCGTTGGTCTCATTGACGCACCATGGCTCTTCCCATGAAGTCTGCGATGAAATCCGTGATGAAGTCGAAGTCCATGAAGAAGTCCACCAAGCCGTCGATGAAGGCCAAGGTCATGAAGAAGAAGGCCGTGAGCAAGATTGCAAAGGGCAAGTTCGCCAAGGCGGCAGTGTTCAAGGGCGCCAAGGAGAAGACGGCTACCCAGCTGACCAAGACTGACCTCATGAAGCTTACCAGCCTTAGCAGGGCTTTTGCACTTTCATTCGACGTTTGTTTTTCCATCATTTTCACACCAACCAGCTTCTTTTTTTGCAATGGCTTTGAGTGCATAGAACGAAAGACGTTGTGAGGAAGAACAAGAGGGGCAAAGTGGTCTCGAAGAAGGCGAATGCGGCAGGCAAGAAGGCGTACAACAACATCTCGGCCTGGACCACGGCAGTGGTGAAGGCCAGGAAGGAGCTTGGCATCAAGGGCTTCTGCGCCGTGAACGGGAAGACGGCTCAGGGCAAGGCCCTGTATGCCAAAGCCAAGGCCATCTTTGCTGCGTGAGCAGAAGAGAGCCAGGAGTTGTCTGGGAAGTAGCATCGTGGTTTGCTTGCGTGGTCATTCACGGAGTGGACCTTCTGATGCCCTCTTCACTCAAGGCTCAGTTGACGCTGAACAGGCCTGGCATGTACAGCTGATTTTGTCGGCCTTCGGTCTAGGGATGGCAGTGCGACTGTACACATTTGGACACTGCCTAGCGCACCTCAGTCCCAGATCATGGAAACAACAGCTTTGTGTGTGTGTGTGTGTGTGTGTGTGTGTGTGTGTCGGGGGTCTTTGCAGGCACCTGGCGACTTGTAGGTGAAAGAGTTTGGCTTGCGTTTTTGGCCCCCTGTCAACAATTACCTCCCATCCAAAGGAGGCAAAGGTAATTCCGAATCAGATATTGGCAGCTCATCGTATTCCTCGATGCTCCTTAGGCTGAGGATAAAGGCACAGCGACCAACATGCCACGGGTTTGCATTATGTTCCTGGCTTGAGGCATTGGTTTGCCTGGAAGACCGGCAGGCGGGTATGGGACATAGCTGATCTGAAGCATGCACGTCCTTTCGCCACGGTCCCTTGCAGGACAATTTTCTGTTTCTGTTCGTTGGATTGAAATCAGAATCATGTGGCGTGTCTCCCTGTGCGGCAAGGAAGTCCACCCCAAGAGCTCCCAGATCGCAGGTGGGGCTTTGCTCGAACCTGCAGAAGCTCTCAGCCGACCAGCTCTTGGTTGGGAGCCGCAGTTCCAGGGAGAACTTTTGCAAAGCGCGGAATGATTGACAAAGGGGGGAAGGACATCCAAGGAATTTTCGGGTGGACTTCTATGTGATCTGGTTGAGGTGTGTTGCTTGATTTGTGGCGCGTGCTCGTTAGTACTAGTGAGATACCCTCAACTCGGATGAGGGCAGGTGGGGTCGGCAAAGAATCTACAGCTTGGTGAGGAATTGGCTCAGTCCGTTCTGATTTTGTATTGGGAGAATAGGGATCTGGGAAAAAGGGTGCATTTGTGAGTCGGGCAGCTCTTTCTACCCAAGAACATGCCACTGCCCAAATGATCAGATTTTGGAGACACCAACACTTGAGATCAAACCAAATCGCAGTGAATCATGCCATCCTGCTGCTCCAGCTAGAGAAGTGGCGAGCAATACACGTTATTTTCAGTAGCTTGAGTCCAGGGTTGCCATGTCACACAGAGATTGGCATCTGGCTGTGGGTCAAACCGATGGTTCCCAAAACCCATGGCCATATATTATCAAACAGATGTCTTCGATTGTTTTTTTAGTCTGGTTGACATCGCAGCCTGAGAAAGGGAGAACAATAGGGCAAGCAGTCTCCAGCCGCCCAGAACTTGCCGGTCACCGAAAGATTGGCCATCTCTGTGTGCCGAGATGCGGTGGCTCAAAGGTCAGGCGGGCAGTTGCCCAGAGCCACGTCCGCCGCCCGGTGTGCCTGGCGGCGGGGGCAGGAGAGTTTCTGTGGCCTCGATCTCCTCCATGGCATCTGGGCCTGGGCATTTTCCTTTCCCAAGGCGGGGAGGGGGTGTTGGAAGCGTGCGTGGCTTGTCGCCAGAGGAGTTCTTTTGGGTCAAGAGAGCAAGTGCAGAGCTTCATGACTCATCATGACTCGCTCTTCCTTGATTCTTTTTGAGTGCCTTGCCCGCAGGAAAGGCAAACATCAAGCGCAGGGACGATTGCCGGAGGAGCCATTGTTCAAAGTCATGTCGCCTTGGTTGAATCTTGCTTTCTTTGCTTTGCAATCCAGGACTTGGCCAAGACTCTTGACGATCTTACTATGCAAATTGAGCGAATGCAGGCAGGGCAAAGAGTACTGTGCATCGCAAAACAGACCAATCCAAACAAAGCGATACTCGGGACTATCTCCCACATGCGCTCCCTCGACTCGAGACAACTCCCAGCGCGTTTTGTACAAGTCTGCCTCAGATGTGTGTCACACTTGCGCAAGCAGTTAACCAATTATTCTCGGCCACGTTGTTTGCTCGCCAAAACGTCTCTTGCGGACTAGCAACGTAGCAGAGGCTCCAAAGCCCAAAAGTGTTGCCAAAGGGGACGCATCCATTTCCGCTCGAGCTCCGCTCTGAGGCGCAGCTGCAGGAGGCCCGCCACGAGAGCTTCCGGCCACCACCGCCCCCAGCGCCTTGGCTTGGACAAATGGAGAAACGTCGCAAGGGACGGTCCCTCTAAAACGAGCAGGTCAGATGGTGTGGGTTGGTGGTGTTCGAAGTTGTGTGAGGCATGTGAGCCGGAAACGGCGACCCCTGCATGCAAGGAAAGCACGCCCCCGCCAGAGCTGCTCGTGGATGCGTGCCCCGGCAGAGAGAAGTCATCGATTTTTTGCCATTCTCGGATTGGGAGGACCAAGAGGTTTATGATCTGCTATGACCACTTCGACAGAAACAAAAAGGAGGAAGACCAGATTGAGAGCGTGTAGAGGGTCTGAACAGGGGTTTGGTGTCCTTGAGGCAAGCGCGTCAGGATTTGTGACAACAGGCGAACGAGGGCGGTAGCAGCGGATCAGCGCGTCTGTGATTTCCGCTATTCAATTCACTTCTCGATCTTGCGTTGGCCAGGTTTTGGATTCGGCACAGAACACACGAATCAAAAAGGCTCCGCTTTCGTGCTTAGAACTTCGCCCGCTTGAGGCCCATTTCCGCGAGCACGCTCAATACTGGTCTGCCTGGCTGCATGGAGGAGGAGGAGGAGGAGGATGAGGAGGACACTCCCGACATTGTCGCTTGGACCTATCGGGGTCCTTTCGACAAACTGGAACTCGAAAGATTTTCAGCTCAGTGTTCGAGCCATCTGCTGGATGTTTGACATGCTTGTAGCCGTGAGCGGAAACCCCTCACAATGATCCCTTGGTTTCAACACCTGCCAGGTCAGGCAGCATTGAGCCGCTTGTAGACAGCCAACATGTGCAACCCTTGGGTTTGGGACCACCGTGCCTTTCGAAAGCCGCTCAAGCCGCATCGGTGTTTCGTCCAAGTCTGTCTCCGCTTGATCGCTTTTGTACGTTGAGTGGATCTCTAGACCATATATGCTGCATCTTTTTCTCAGAGAAATTGGTTTCAGTTTCCCCCAGGCTTGATTTTGTTTCCCCCTATGGTCACATTTCCGCACCGCTCCTAGTATCAGGTGACCAATGGCTCCGCCACCCAGCCGTTTGAGGAGCTGGTCGGATCGTTGGCTTCAAGCAAAATGACACCAGAGCAGCGTCCGAAGGTGAATTGCCACTTTTAGTAGGTGCTATTCGTGCCTTGACCATGGTACCGATGTCAATGGGGTGTTGGGGCGTCATTCAATTTGGGGGCCATTTGATCCGCAGGAGCCTCCTCCGAAGAGGGATAGTGTACTGGAGAAGCTAGGCCGCTGCGTTGGCTTGCAGAACCCGGAAATGACTTGCGCGCACACGCGCACTCGCAGAATCTCTCGCTCTCTCTCGCGCAGGGAAACACAAAACATATATACACACTCAGACACTTTTATAATTGCACACTCAAACGTCAGGCACGTACTGCAGAGACACACACAAACTCATCAACACCCTTGCCAACGTATGTAATGTGTTTGTTAGTTTGTTGTTTTGTATGTATTTCTGAATCAATGTAACGTATGCTATGTTGTGTTGTGTTACAATATGTCATGTTATGTCTGTATGTATGTTATGTTTGCATGTTCTGTATGTGTGTATGTTTCTATGCATGTGTGTATATGTGTATGTATGTATGTATGTAATGTAATGTAATGTAATGTAATGTAATTTAACGTAATGTAATGTAATGTAATGTAATGTAAGGTAAGGTAATGGAAATGTATGTATGTATGTATGTATGTATGTATGTATGTATGTATGTATGTATGTATGTATGTGTGTATGTGTGTATGTGTGTATGTGTGTAAGTGTGTATGTGTGTATGTGTGTATGTGTGTATGTCTGTATGTCTGTATGTATGTATGTGTGTATGTGTGTATGTGTGTATGT
>CAUJNA010000276.1:14844-49844 GCA_963377175.1 Effrenium voratum
GCACGCGCACGCAGACGCAGTTGCAGACGCAGACGCAGACGCAGACGCGCTCGCGCTCGCGCGCTCTCGGACTCGGACTCGGACTTGGACTCGGACTCGGACTCGGACTCGGACTCGGACTTGGACTCGGACTCGCGCACGCACATGCACATAGCAACATGCACACGGAGCGGCACACGGAGTGGCACATGGAGTGGCACATGCAGTGGAGCGGAGTAAAGGGGAGTGAAGTGGAGTGGAGTTGTGTGGAGTGGTGTGGAGTGGTGAGGAGTTGTGTGGAGTGGTGGAGTGATGCAGTGGTGGAGTAGTGGAGTAGTGGAGTAGTGGAGTAGTGGAGTAGTGGAGTGGAGTAGTGGAGCGGAGTGGAGCGGAGTGGAGTGGAGTGGAGTGGAGTGGAGTGGAGCGGAGTGGAGGGAGTGGAGGCGAGGGGAGGGGAGGGAAGGGAGGGGAGGGGAGGGGAGTGGAGTGGAGTGGAGCGGAGTGAGTTGAGCGAGTTGAGCGAGCGAGCGAGTGCGTGAGCGAGTGAGAGTGAATTCATGCATGAATGCACGAATGCATGAATGCGTGAACACAGTGAGTGAGCGAGTCGGCGAGTGAGTACGCAAGTGAGTGAGTGAGTCAGCGAGGGAGGCAGGAAGTGAGTCAGTGAGTGAGTGAATGAGTGACTGAGTGAATGAGGGAATGAGTGGATGAATAGCGACACATATACACAAGTAAAGCCGTGAATGAGTATGCATGCGAACTAAATAGCTACAGTTAGCAGACATCAATCACCTAAACAAATACATGCGTTGGAATTTGACTATAAGCACAAGCAAGAAAGCGCCTGATTTTAAACATAAGTAAATGAAGTGATTGAGTAGTTCATCACAAACTAATATACACAAAGACAAAAAGTGAACGTGCAAGTGTGTGGTGGCATGCACCTATGTGGGACCATTTTCAGTTTTCGGACCTCACCGTTTTGATGTTGCCGTTTGTTTCGCCCCTTGGCGTCAGGCCTACTTCTCTGGCCTTGACATTGATCCGTCAGAGGTGGGCCATTGGGGCGGGGCAGGCGTTCCGTTCTGGTCGGAACCCTCCAATTGTGGCCCCGTTTATTTTTTGGCTTGGCACGCTCCGAATGAATCCAAATGCTGGGTTCATGTGGATTCAATGCTCCCAGTTTACACACGTGGCCAGTGAGTCTGGCAAGCCGTGGATCTAATCCATGGGCGCCACCAGTGATTCTTCAACGCTGCATGCAGGCATCCATCATATTCACGATTCTGGACGCGGACAAGAGCGAAGAGCTCAAGATTGACGAGTTTGTGAATCTTGGATTTGAAGATTACCTTGGTATTCCGAGGCTGGTGTTGCCCTTCTGTTTGTTTCCCCTAAGGGAAGAATGACCGCCAACATGTGTTTTTTCCTTCTTTTTCCTTCTCCGGCAGATGGATGCTTGAGAGTGATGTGGCAGAGCAGCGGAACGGCCGATGCATTGAACTCGCTTTGTATCTGCCATGTTTATATATGTATATATATATATACATAAACGTTGCACAGACAGCACAGACCACGTGCTTTGGAGTAGATTCAGTTTCAAAGGCAAGGGTGCGACCACGTATTGGATGGGCAAACGTTTGGGAGGATGGCACCATCTGAGGAACGGCACCATGAGATTGAAGGGAGCGGCAACGAAGCTTGATGCACCTCCCTTGGCTTGCCAGCAAACTTTTTTTGATCACCAAACCTCACAGTCTCATGCGGAATGGCAGGTGATGACCATGATGTTTGATCACACAAAGCAAGCGGTGAAGTTCAACAACCTCTGTGAGTTTGCCGTCTTCCCAGAGCCGATTCGGCGAGGGATCGAAGTGATGCAGCTCTTGGGGAGTTGAGTTTTTTGGCCAGCGAGGTGGAAAAGGAGTTTGAAGACATCAGGAGCCTGTGGTCTGGTGAGGGGTTCAGAGTTCACCCTCTGCTCGTTTCCGCGTCAGGAGGGCGCTTCTCTTGCTGCACAAGGATCGTGTGGCCGACAGCAGCCCTGCAACTCCGAGTTTGAGCAAGGACAGCTGAATTCATGGGATTGTCTTAGACGTAAGGGCATCTATTGCACGAGGAGCAAGAGGCTTCGAGCAGACCCACAACTCCAACTCCAGGTGCGAGCCAAACTGCTCATAGTTCATCATACAGCTCCATTTGTCCAACATACCTTGGGCTATAAGCAACTTACTGGGAGTGAGCGTTGACCTTTTCTGCACCTCGTGACACGTGCGCCTCTGAAGATGGTGCTATAGCCGCTTGAGCAAAAGCCGCACATTTCAAACGTGCGGATGTAGGACAGCGCCAGAAAAGGACCAGCTGATGTTCTAGAAAGAAGACCCCAATGTTTTTGTTTATCCCTTTTGGTTTTGCTTTCGCCAAGCATCATTTCTCCCCTCCCAAAAGTTTCGCATGTCTTCTTATGCGCTCCGAGCGGCTCGCTTTGACTTGGCAGGCCCGCGCCGGCCGCAGAGCGCCAGCGTCCACCGCGCCGGGACCCGAGCCCATCAGCTCAGACGTGTTTCTAGTCCCAGCTCTTCGGCCCAGGGCCTGGAAGTCTTCTTTGGGGTCCGATGGGGCAGACAATGTGGCCATGGGTCATAACCTATCATAACCTATGCCTCCACTTTTTGGCGGATGAACACCCAGACCCAGGTACCACCTATTTCGATGTTCACAAGGGGTACAGAGTTTTGACCCACAGCCATTTGAGGATGGAGTTCGCAGATCCCGTCTGAGGTACCGATGCATGCGGTCAAGGTCCGAGCGAGGCCTCTCACAGCGGAGGAGAGGTTTGGGTGCCAAAGTGTGTTTGGCTGTGGCTTATGGCTTTGTATGTTTTGAAGGCATGAGAGGAGCTCCAAAACACACCGCAGCAGACCTGAAGTGCTTCCCATGCCAGCGGAGTTTCGAGAGGCATACACTCAAAGCACACAAATTGTTTGATCCTTCTCAAAGCAGCAATTGTGAGTGGAATGCTCAGGAGCGGCACTCGCCCGAGAGGAACGCTCAGGAGCGGCACTCGCCCGAGAGGTGGGGCCGAAAATATCTGGGGTGTCAGAGAGGGGGGCCGAAATGGGGCCAATGGACATAACATGCCAAGTCTGTTGCGGACTGGGTCTAAAAGAGTGTCAAGGTGCGGAAGGTCGTGTCGGCCACGGGGTTTGCTCGCTGACAGGGAGGCGAACTCTACGCAGAAGGCAGCCAAAACTCTCGGGAGTCTTTAGTGCTGGCGTCTTGCGGCCCTGCCAAGCTGCACAGCGCTCCCATGAATCTCGATGCAAATCATTGTCTCTGCAACTCTGTTTTTTTTTTTCTTTCCCCCCGATGTCAGTGATATGTTTCAAGCATTCTGGGAGCATCAGCTGGCCGGGCAGCACAGCCATGACAGACAGTTTCACGCTCGACCCGCGGGATGGACACGGCCCAACGCCCCCCCCCCCCCTCCCCCATGCACTCAGTACGTAATGTGTGCTGCTTTAGGTTGTGGCATACATGGCATTTGTGACTGGGGTCACGGTTTGTTTCTTGGGTGTGACTTCCAGCCCACGGGCGGAACAAAGGCGCTGGGTACTGCTCCATGGTCTTGGTGCAGTGCCCGCAAACCTGATGGAAGCGTGCAGATTGTCGCGAACACTCGAGTTCCGGCTGACTCCCTGCAGGTTGCGAGTCGAAGCTCGAGCAAGACCTGCGCGCCAAATTAAGTCTCGGCGCAACACACACACACACAGGGAGTCAGCCATTTTTGCGGGCTGGGGAATATCACCCAACGTCCATCACTGTCGCGAGGACGGTGAATAGAGGCTCTTCATGCACCAAAGGTGGAGAGAGCCAAAACTCGAGACTCCGCCGTGAATCAAAGGGCCGCGCTTGTTGCTTTCTGGAGGCATCTGATCTGAGATTCAGATATCAAGTCAGCTGGGTTCTAGGGGGTCCCAGGCCGACTGCCGCGGCCTGGCGCTGGAACTGGCGGCTGTGGCGCCAAATGCCATGGCCTACGAGGCCATTGAGTCAGACACGTTGAACGCCCGTCCAGTCGAGTCTGCAAACGTCTGCCAGTCTGGGATTTGCATCGGACTTGAAATATGATGAACTCAATCGGCAACCTTGGCAATGTTGGGTAGATGGCCGATGGCGGTAGTGGTGCACTTCTCCGAGTTGAAAACACAAGCCACGCAACTGTGCGCCTGTGCAGTGTTGCGCCCGCGCAGTGTTGTGCTGACAACGAGATCGGGACAGCAATTTTCTCGCCGGCAACCGAGTGGGCTCCGGCTATTTGTATCATGCCTTGCAATGGTTGAAACGTCTCAGACTCTGAATGACACTTGAGGCCACAATCAATCATCCCTGGTCCTTTGAATTTTGCTGCCGCCCACACATGTTTTGGGGGAACAAGCAGGCACGTCAGTCTGAGGTCGCACTGCCTAGCATTGCACCAGGAGGGCGAGATGGAGCCAAAGCTGGAGCCCAGCAGAGCGTATGCTAAATCTGGGTTTCCTCGAATTCCGAAGCCAAAATCAAACCTCAGAGGTGTAAGCTGGTTTCCACTGAGGGTATTTGTGTATCTATATCTATTATAAGCAATACCGGATATAACACTGATTACTGATAATCATAGGGCTGCGGCTTAGCTCGCGAGGAGCTGCCTTGGGAGCTCCTGCGGCTCCAGGACCTGGCAGGGAAGCCTAGGTTCTTTTGGGCCCAGAGACCCACGTGACACACACAACCCGGTAAACCCTTCGGCTCATTTGGGCGCAGGTTTTGGCCTTTGTTTCCATTTACCAGGGGCCATTTTAGGTACATCGTTTTTTGAGCCACAGCCATTTAAGCTTTCATGCCGCTGTCTTTTTTGTCTGGTTTGAAGCAACTGCTGCTCAGAAAGGGGTCTATAGCTTTGGGTGTTGGCGGCATATTCCATCACCGGCCGCACGCGGATTGGCTCCAATCGCGAACCCCGAGGCCGGTGAGGGCCTCGAGGCGCAACTTGGGCCACGGCTTGGGACGGTTGCAGAGCTTCGAGCAGTTTCGAACGGTTGCACCGGGCCAGGTGGTCTCTTCGGGCCCTCGGGGGGGTGGGCTGGGTGGGCTGGGGGGGACCAAGTTTGGTTCGCGGATAGGTGCGGGTGGCGCTGTCGCTGGACCTGGAGGAGCTCCAGGAGCTGGGCTGTGTGCCGCTTCGCTGAAGCGGAAGGGCGGGAAGTGACGTGGGCCGGTTGGTTTTGACGTTCTTGTTGGTTGGTTGGTTTCCGAGATATTGGTGGCTTTGCTGCATGTTTGAGGCAGGAGGAGAAATGCTTGACCCTTTACACTCAAAATGTGAAGTCCTGGCCTTTGTTTAGAGTTGTTCTTTGTATATTCAGGGCAGGGTCATGAGCTTTCGCAGTTGGTGGGGCTTTGTTGTTGTTGTTGGTCTGTTTGTCAACAGACAAGTACCATTTGTTCAATTCATTTCCTTCGGCTCAAACCGGAGCAGTGGCTTGGAGCAGTCTCGTGAGTCGGCCTCCATTTTTTTTCGACTCGTGCTCAGCGCAAAACCAAGGTCGGAGGAGGCTTTGTTGTCTTCGACACTGGAGCTGATGCTGGAAGGGTGCGCCGCTTTTTTGTGCTAGGGCCGAGTTTTCACTGACTTTGCACTTGTTTGCCTGGTGTGAGCCCTTTGGAGGGCTGAGGGAAACTGTCATTTTTCATTATGATGCCCTACATCCTTAATGTAGACTGGGGCAGAGCAAGCAAGCAATCGGTTGGATGTACCAGCAGGTCGCCGGAGGACGTGCGGGAGACCTTCGAGCATTACATGAGCGAGTGTGGTCGAGCGGGGCTGAAAGCTAATGGCAAGGAGCCTCACTCTTGGACGTACTTGGATGTTTTCTCGTGGATTGTAGTCTTTGGATGCAGCTGGAACCAGGAGCCACCCGCACTGGTGTGGAACTTGGATCCGATTGTGGTACAGGACCGAAGGGGCAGTCAATGTATCGGGAAACATTGACAAGTTACTCCTGATTGTGTGCTCGGCGTGTTCCACCTATGGGTTGGATCTGACTGGTTGTGACAGGACTCGCCACAGCCCAGGCTACAGCAAAGGTTGCAGCAAAAGGAGCAAGAACGCCAGGAGAAGCTGCAGAGGGAGAAGCAGAGGCAGAGAAAAGAACTACGGAAAGAGCAGCAGCGGAGGCAGCAGGAGCAAGACGAATTCGAGCGATGGGAGCAGTGGGAGAGACTGGAGCAAAGGCAAAAAGAGCAGCGCGGACCAAGGAAGCAAAAACAGCAGGAGCAGAAGGCGGCATGCAGTGCAGTTGAAGCAACATAAGTACTTGACGTATGGGGATCAAAAGGGGGTCTTCAAGGGGCTCTCTCTAAAGCCGCGAGAAGGACGCTGTTAGAAGAGTGACCGGCGACCAGCTTGCACAGTAGGACCTCGTGCCTGCGCCAGGTGCTTCCGAAGCGGGAGGCACAGCAGAAATTGGTGCGCCCCAAGCAGGTCGTGAAGGAGGAGGTGCTTTCTCAGAGTGAGGAGAGACCCCCCAGGCGGGCCGCACAGCAAGTCACCTTCGGCTGGGCATTTGCTTCTCCCCCAGGCTAAACCTTGACATTGCATCGTTTTGCGTCGCTTTGCTTGGATACTTGTGTGCTTGCTTGCTTGCTTGCTTGCTCGCTCGCTCACTTTCTTTCTTGCCATACCATCAATTAGCGCAGGGAGTCATGAAGCAAATCGACAGGGAAACCTGCTTCAGGCTTGTTTGGGCCATCGCAGGCCCTTCAGTGCGCGAAAATCAGATCTCCCCGAAAAACCTGGAGCTCAGTAGTTAAAAGGCCGTGATTCCGAGTCAGGGGGTTGGAAGGGGAAGCCTCTGAAGGCTGCATGTGCTGTTCCCTGTGAAGGCGTGCCAAGCCGGCTGTGCCAATACAGTCGAAGCAAGGAGCAGCAACTGGGTTGTTGGAGAAGGGCTCGACTTTGCAGCGCGAGTGCTTGTCATTGCATGAGCGCCCAGCGAGGCCTCTGGAAAATCGATATGTCAAGGGCTGGACATGACTGACATACCAACATGTGCCGTAGACCGTAAAAAGTTTGCGGAAACGACAGGGTTAGGACTACCCTAGAAGCTGAGCATCGTCGATTGCAAGCACATGTACAAGGGGCATGTGAGGGGTTCAAGCCAACTTGAGCCAAAATACAAAGGTTCCCAGACTTCCTGTCGTGAATTTGTTGGGTGAAGGGAAAACCTTTGAAACGAGGATGTGTCGTAACTTCCGGGAGCGTGGGAGCCCTTTTGGCTTTGTGTCGTATTGGCAGAAGGCAAACAGCTCTGAGGCTGACTGGGACGTTCACAACAGGAGCGGCTTGACCGCAGACCCGCCCTACTTCAGGTTCTTTGCCGGGGTTGGCGAAGCCTGCGGAGAGTGGGGGTGCCACTCCTCCACGTGGCACTCCGACCAGTGGAAGGGCCGCCGCTATTTGCCTAAGCTTTGCTGGCCGGGGACCTGGTAGGGTATGAGGTTCTATGAGGGTGGCCCTGCGGATTCCTAGCTGGTGGCTCACGCCTGGGGCCTCTTCCAGGGAGACGTGCCCCATGGTAGAACAGAGCTGCCCGGGCTGGACACCTGTGTGATACGCATACAGACGTGTAGCCAGAGTTCCGCTGTGTTCAGCTTTGAATGCGCAGAACGTGTTTATGTGTGGAAAGCAGGACTGTCACTTGACTTGGGTGGTTGGGAGCTGGGTTGGCATTTTGAAGCAGCTGGTGCAGATTTGACCTGATTTGGAAAGTGTTTGATTGACTTATCCCACTCCACTCACCTTTTGTGTTGACATATGAACGGCCTCAGTCTTTTACCCGATCTCATCGCGGGGGGGGGGGGGGGGTTCTTCCGTTGGATTCTCTTGCACTGCCCTACATAGAAGACGTGCGTATAGACTTGCTCAGAGGAACTTCCTCAAAGAAGATTGCTCAGAGGGAAGCAAACCGAGACTCGCGTCCGCAGGAGTCGCGCGAACTGTCGATGTGAAAGCTGTGCTCGGAGCCCGTGGATTTGCATGCATGCAGAAATCGGGGCTGCCTGCTATCACAGAGAGTGACAAATACTCTGGTCGATTTTGCACCAGATGCATTGCCTGTGTCTTTTTGGGCCAAAAGCCCCCGGCGCTTTGTGAGGCCGCGCCCGCCGCAGGATGCTGTCCAGAGGGTGTTGGAGGCCTTCGGGGCCGGAGTTTCCTTCGCTTGTGGGAAACTGACTCGGCCAGGAAGCCTCGCGGCTGGCACGGGAGGCGGGACAAGCGCTTGCGCGCTTGCGCGCTAGCGCGGCGACGGGAGGAAGCCAAGGGCCCCAGGGTCCCAGGGCAAGGGCCCGAGGGGCTCCAAGAACCCCTCAGGCGTGCCAAGGGCGTGTTTCTCAAAGTGATAAAGTGGTCCCCTAAAAATGGTTTCCTTTCGGTTTGCCTTGAATTTCCCACCAAAGGGTCCGCCATCTTGAGAAACTCCTAGAAGGGCTTCTGAGCACCTGGGTTGTATGCAGGTGGCAGAGGTGCAGAAGCAGTTTCAGCAGAGCAGGGGCCTCGCGGGGGGGAGGATAGGTTGACAGGTCCGAGAGAGGGAGCTTCAGGCAAGTTGCAAGCACCCCTTGGCTACAAGTTCTAGTCCGTTTGTCTTTGACTATAAAATTAGCAGAGTCTGTGAAACCCTCATGACTATTTTGGCGAACCAACCCTCCTTGATACGCTTGAAACATCAGAACTTGGGAGCTGCAGAATCGCTTTGGCAGGGACCATGGCAGATGGGCCCGTTGCTTCATTCGCCTCGAAATTGGGTCATGAGCTGGCAGGCAAGGTGGCGGTGGAGAATCGCGGCAACGAGGCGGGAGGGTCGGGAGGTATGCACCCCAAAACGGAAATTGGCTTCTCTCCATGTTTCGGACCTCGGATTGTGCAGTTCAGGCTACAGCTTTCCTGGATGACATTGAGAAGGCGACTGCAGCTGCAGCGCATGTAATTACCAACTCAGCCAGAAATGTTTGGACTCCTACACAATGGCTCAAGCCGCTTGCAATGCACATCGCGCCCCGCCTTCGCACTTTGCGTCGCAGGCTGGGTCCAAGCGCTGCCGCGCAGCGTGAGGCGTGAGGCCTCATGCTGGGGTTTGGGTTGAGAGTTCCAGCCTTCGGGGAAGGCCGACTCTGCAACTTCTGCGTTCCGCCTGACGAACGTTCCGCCTGACGAAGCACAAAATCAGCCATGGCAAGTTTCAACGTCATCCATGTCAAGCGTGACTTTTGCACGTGTTCCAGGGACGATACCACAGGAGGAACTTCGGGTTTCCCGGGCGCCTCTTGGTGGCCGGCTCCGCGTTGAGCAGCATGCTCCGCGGCGGAATTCGCAGAGGAATCCCGCCGCTTGGTGCGGAAGGTGTGCATGATTTGAAGGATATGCACTTGGAAGACCTCAGAGGAAGTGGGGGAACTGGTTCATAATTGGGGTCGCCAGCTCCTCGCTTCCTTCACTGTCACTTGTTTTTTCAATATCAACACTTGTTTCCAAACCCCAAACCCTCCCAAGCGCCGGTGGCGTTTGGGGGAATGCATGCGCTGTTGACTGCGCCTGGGTCTTGGCAGCCTCAGCAAAGGGGGAAAGATGCAATGACTCGCAGTGGCCGGCAGTGCAGCTTGTTTGCTTCAATCCCCCGAGGTTGCCTTCCGAAAAGTTGAAGTCAGTTGCTTCAGGGGAAAGCAGCAGGCTCAATCAATCTCGGGACGTTCATGGATGAGAGTGTCGGGCTGAACACGCTTGGCTCAAAGCTGCTGAGGCTGTACAATTCAACATCTCATCTACTGTCGCAAGACTATGACGGACATTCAGCCAGCTGTGACCAGACAAATTCAAGGTGCTTTTCTCTAGTAAATGTGTCATTGGAGGGGAGAACAATCATGGCAACTTCAAGATGCAGTTGGACACATGTTTGCTGCTTCGTTCACATTGAAGGATAGACAAGAGGGCCACTTGTCAAGCTTTACCTGCCAGTCGCTTTAAGCCTACCTGTGGAGCTACACGTGACGCTTGAGATGAAGCGACCAGCCCAAAGCAATTAGTTGAGGAACTGCGATTCAGACCATTCCAAACTTCAGGTTTGAAACCCGCGATCACCTGGGCTGATGCTTGGCTGCCTCCGGGTGATTCGGAATCATGCAGAGTGCCCTGCTGGTAGAACGAGCGGCAAGGACCCGCACTTGTGCAGGTACTGCTTTCCTCAGTTCATCCTCATGTTTGGGGTGCTCAGCTCAGTTTCGCGTAGCTCGCTCTTGGCGATGGCAATGCACGTTTCGCGCAGCCTGTCAGCTTACCATGCCCGTCGCGCTGCTGGGCGCGCTGGCGGATGATCCGCTCTTGGGTCTAGACACGAGCTCAGTGCGGCATGCCATCGGTGCAGAACCCCCCCATTTGAATTTCAGTTGAGCAACGGTCGAAATTCACGGTCAGGGGCTGGTAGCCGGAAATGGTATGGGGCAACCAACTTGTGTGCACACAAAGGTGTACTCGCGCAAAAATCCAAGTCAGCTTTGTGAGGACAACTCCAGCCTAAATTCCGTGCTGGCGCTGGGCACATTGGCCAGAGCCGTGGGGAAGCTTTTCAACGGAGTTTTGCTGGACCACTTTGGGGTCCGCCCATTCCTTTTCGTGGTGCTGCTGCTGGCCAGCGGCGCTTGCTGCGCGCTGGCCGTGGCTCAGAGCATCGGCGCCCCAGATGGATGGGGGGGGGTTGGGTCGGGGTGCGTGACCACCGGGGTGTTTGGGCAATCTGCAGAGGAAATCAAGACACAAAGACTACCAGCTGCCGGAAAGGGAGCTTTCGGCTTGCGAGTGTAGTTCCAGACCTGGTTTTGGTGTGAGGTATGGTGGGCCTCGCAGTGGTGGTGCTCAGCTACTGCAGCTCCGGCTCTTGGCTGAGTGGCTGCAAGCTTATCGCCTCTTGTCGAGCGTGAGCTTTGCTATGACTTTTGGTGGTCGGGAGACCCTCTAGAATGCTTGGTGGACGCACAGCGCCATGGCTTCATTGATGATGATGATGATGATGATGATGATGACGACGATGACGACGATGATGATGATGATGATGATGATGATGATGATGACGATGGTGATGATGATGATGATGATGATGATGATGATGACGATGACGATGACGATGACAACGACAACGATGGTGATGGTGTTGGTGACGGTGCTGCTGCTACTGCTGATGATGGTGACGATGATGATGATGACGATGGTGATGATGATGATGATGATGATGATGATGATGATGATGATGATGATGATGAGGCTGACAATGACAACGACGACGATGGTGATGTTGATGTTGATGGTGATGTTGATGGTGACGCTGCTGTTGCTGCTGCTGATGATGATGAGGGTGATGATGATGATGATGATGATGTTTCTAACGACGATGACGATGACAATGACGACGATGGTGATGGTGATGTTGATGGTGATGCTGCTGCTGATGATGATGATGATGATGATGATGATGATGATGATGATGATGATGATGATGCTGATGACGATGACGATGACGATGACGATGACGATGACGACGATGGTGATGATGATGTTGATGGTGATAGTGCTGCTGCTGCTGCTGCTGCTGATGATGATGATGATGATGATGATGATGATGATGAGACGACAAGTACCATAATTCAACTATGACGCTGATGATGCCAACCCTGAGTATGGAAAGCATACCATCATGGTAAGCAGCCAAGTGAACCGGAGAGTTCAGCTCTCTGAGGAGCGGCGTTTCAAGGAGGACTCGAGCCTTTGCTTCTCGGTGCTGGCCACGTGCTCTCGCCTGAGCGCTGTGCTGACGCGCCTGGCGCTGGGGCTCGTGCCGCGGCGAGCGGGAGGTTCCAGGGATTGGGCTTCCCAGTTTGGCTCCGGACTGTGGTCCACTCCAGTTCTCCCCAAATCTGTGTTGATTGCGGAGTCATTTGTTGCATAGGGGCACCATACATGGGTTTGTCTCATGGTTTTAAAGGGAGCCCAACAAGGAATCCAACCACTTGCATTTGGAAGGCCCAGGTCCGGACACGCCGAGGTCCTCCTGCTACTTCCCTGGCGCCGCATCGCGGAGCTCTCAGCTTTGGTGATGCTGGGCGCCTGGGCCTTGGTTCAGGCAGCGCCATGGGCGGCAACCCAAGTGGTGGCTTTCCCTATGAAACACAGGGGTGCCACCCAATCCTCACGTCACACTGCCACCCAAAAAAGACATACCTGGTGGCAAAGATGTGAGGTAAAGTGATGGTGTAAGAGGACGCTGGCTGGATATTTTTGGGTAAACCGACCCGCTGATTTGCTCCGAAAGATTACAATTACAATCCTTGTTCAGGAAGCACAGTAAGGCGTCATGACAGAGAAAACAAAAACAGTAGTGATCATAAATTCTGTGCCCGGAGCAATGGCAGCGTTGTGCGCTTTGAACCTGTGGACAGGCCCTGCTGAAGACGGACCACGAGAAGGACGCCGATGGCAAGCCCAAGCTGCAGGTGGAACCTGCCACTCCCAGGGACAAGGAGGAGGTGCAGCGCGAGGTGGGACGCGGGTCGTGGGCCGATTTGGCGTGAGGGTTACAAGAAGACAAGACGACCTAGGAAATTCAAAGCTGCTTTGCTGGAGATTAATCCCTAGACACACGCTTATGTCACTGATGTCTGTTTCCCGACCCTGCGCCCGAGGTATGCTCGGCCTCGAGCGGCATCCGCCCTGTTCTGTGCAACCGAGGCGATGCGGGCTGTCGCAATGTTGTGGGGGGGCCAGTCTTTTAGCTTTTTTTTTTGTCGAGATCTCAAAGCATCAGTTTCAGCGCCAATTTGTTTGCTCATTTGAGTCAGAATCAACACCCGGCTAATTGGAGGGTGCCGGGTTTTAATTATGACTCATTTGGACATTCGCAGACACCCGCATCGCATGATGCTCAAGCCAGTTTTCAAGGCTCGGGTTGATTTAGTCCGCTCCTTCGTGCGCATGTTGTCCGTGGGCGTTTATCCTTGTGGTCGGGATTCGCTTGTGGCATGAATCCTGGATTGATGGGAGTCGTTAGCAGGGCCTCGATTTTTTCACAGTGATCTTCACCCACTTGGTTGCCGACTGCGGCAGGCAGCATCAAACAGCCTAAACAGCCTTTGCAAAGCAGAAGCTCTAGCTGGGTTCTTTTTCGATTGCCCTTCTGCTTTGATAGCCCCGGGTCTCTCGTCTCTCACGGGGTCGGCTCGAGCGTGGCTTTGACGGCCTCGGTTGCTTCAACCGAACGGCACAAACTGCCCACGTGGCCGGATCTGGCTGTGGGTCAAAAATGGTACTATTTTGGGGCAGGTGAATTCACCACCCATTTTAGAACCTATTTTAGTGGTTGGATTGAATCGGATGTTCACTGGGGGTACGATTCGGATTTTGGCGTTTGACCCACGGCCATCGTCGACCCGGGTTGAGAGGCCTGCAGCTGCACGCCGTGGCCGTGGTGGGCGCTACCTGCCTCATGTCCATGGAGAACCTGGGCCCTCTGCTGCTGAAGGACCTGGCGCCACTCGGAGCTGGAGCTGGAGCTTGGGGGAGCTTGGGGAGGAGCTGAGGTCAGTGGGGAGTGGGTTGGTGGTGTCAGGGCAAGGGGTCGTTTTGTGGGACCCAGAAGTTGCCGAAAAGAAGCACAACGCCCTGCTTATTGAAACTATTTTGGAGCCAACGCCTCAACAGAGTTTTCAGCGCTGCTTGAGCAGTGGGAATGGGTGAGATATATTGATGAACTTGTCTAGCGCTTGTGCCGTAGATCGAGCTGTGGCTGGTCAGAGTATCTTCAGAGGCAGTGCACCTCCGTGTCACCGGGCGGTCGCGGTGCCGAAACTTTCCTTTCTGGGGGTTTGGCCATCTGTGGAAGGGGCTGCTTGTGTCCCGTACAGAATCGGCCGGATACCGCTCTCCGCATACGAGGAATCTCAGCAACGCTGAAGCGAGCATGCATGCCGTGACTCGGATGCAATAGCCTTGCAAAGACCATTATGTGACATTGCATCGCAGAGAGAGTTTGGGCGAGAGGCTAAACCAGTCCATCATTGGCTTGTTGAAGCTGGCTGGACTCAGGCCATTTTCCCAGCTGGCGTGATGCTTGGCGTTTTCACGCTGCCCCACTTCCACGTTCGGATTGCGAGCCCAACAGGACTGCAGTGGATTGAGGCGCCAGCGTAGCATGGCGCAACTGGTGACAATGACGTCCGGCATTTTGATCCTTGACACCACGGATAAGGGTCGACTGGCCTCAGGCCTCACATTGCTCTTGGGTTAGAAACACGTCTGGGAGGACTGACATGGGTCGGCTCGCCAGGACGGCTCCTTTTCGAGCTGGGCTTGCAGTCCCTGATCCTGGTGGCTGGAGGCTTTCTGCTGGTCCTAGTCTCCTTGCCTCCGAGCCGTGGCAAGTTTTGTTCTGTCTTCGCCGCTGTTGGCAAGTATTTTTGTTGTTTTTGTCTTTTGGTTCTGTTCATTTTTTGTAACCAAGGGTTGTAAATTGGTCTCACCGGTCTCACCGATCAGCTTTGGCCTCAGGAAGACCGTGCGCGTGGAGTTCATCCTCAGTTGCTTGGTGCCTCGACTGCACGGTGTCTTGCAAGTGCAGATGGACTCGCATGCGAGTCCAGCCTGAGCTCGGGTTTGAAGTAGTAGAGTCTATGCCGAGGCTTGTATAGCGTTGGGCGTCTCGTTCAACTACTACATTAAGCCGGCGAGATGCTCAGCGTTGATTGCATTGAGCAGGCATGAGCTGAGAATCTAACATGGCAGGGATCTCCAGTCTCATGGGCCCTTTCACAACATTTGGAGCATCTCCTGACGGCTGAGGGCCGTCGCAACCTCCCTCTTTCTCATTTCCATTTTGTTCTTTCTTGCCCCCCATCTTGCCAAGCTGGGACAACGCGGGCTGTCCAAGCCGGACGGAGCGCAAGAGCGCAAGAGGGGCGTTCCGCATGTGGAACGACCCCCGCGCGCGTCGAATTTCCGCGTCTTTGGGCGTCGCTTGGGCGTCTTCGTGCGGCTCGCGCTCGCTAGGGCCTGCACATCGTGGAGTTCGGGGACCGCTGCGCCACGGCCTCGTCGATGCTGGACGCGGCGGGCCTGGGAGGCGCGGTGGCCTTCCAGTGCCTCCTCTCAGCGCCTCGGCTGAGCTGCCTGCGGCTTGGGTTTCGAACACCGGACAAGGGACATGTCTTTCTTGGAGTCGGTAACCTTTCATTTTCGGCGGCTTTTAAAGGGAAAGCCAAAAGGAGAACCGAAGCCATGTTATGGGTCCACCCAAAAAGGACAGCCAAACAAATGAGAGATGGAAGCAGAAGATGGAAGAGATTGGTTTGTGTCTATCAATATGATGGTTCTGAATCGCCAGCTGGAGATTCAAAGCCTTCACACGCACGAACTTGGAAAGGATGTGACCTGGCACAATCCAAGTTTATACCTTGCGTACATGTTAGTCTCAGCCACCTTACTTGGGCCATTTAGTTCAGGAACTGAAGAGGAAGACGCTTCTTGTTCTAGCAGATGCACACACAGCACCCCCTTGACCATTTTGCATAGAGGTAATGCCCCAAGCACCTCTTGCCAGCCGCTGAAGAGGCTTGAAATCACGAGCAAAGACCTTGCGCGGAAGTAGAACTTTGGACTCTATGGAGATGTTCCAAGGCTTCCAACTGCCGCAAGATGCGTGCGACCTTCCCTTGTTTTTGTCTTTTTAATCAAAACCTCTGGGGTTGGCTTTGAAGCTCAAGGACCGCCACCGCGTTGTCGGGTCGAATTGTGAGACATGCGGCCATGCGGCTGGGATGGGATCCGGCTCAGGTGGTCTTCCGCTGCGGCGGCTCGTGGCCCGGGGTGGCGGCGGCGCTCATAGGCTCGGTGCTGGCCCCTCGGACGCCCTCTCCCTGGTTGCCCTCCTCAAGGCTTCCATCGCAGGGCCAACAAGGGCGACTCTTTTGGAGCAAGCAAAGAAAGACAGAGCGAGGGGAACAGATGGGCAAGCGCGTGATCAAGGGGATGTCCAACCAAACAAAGTGGGAAGATACCGGGGGTATGTGTCAGCACCAAGACCTTCCTGGTAGAATCATCCCAACAAGGACTCCAACTTGTTTTGACACAGACCATAGACCATGGTTGTCTGTAGTGTGCTCCCCTTCAGCATCATCCAAACAAAAGAAAAACAAAAACAACTCTTTGCTCACGGAAAATAATATCAAGTCAGCAATCTTCCAAACCGGGTCAGCTGACCTACCAGAACCTTTGAACAGGGTATTCTCTGGATGGCAAGAACTCTAGACTGTCCCCTGCGCTGTGGCTCATGTCTCACAGGGCCATTTCTACTGCGCTCAGGTCTTGAGCATGGGCACTGCTGCCTGGCTTCCATTGGAGTGCAGCCAGCGGCGCAGCGAGATGCTGCCATGTTTCACGACATTTGGGATGGCTTACTAGCACGATGTTGATATGCAAGGTTTTTTGAGTACTGGCTGTTTCTCCCAAAGTGGAGCTCAGGTTTGCGCTTGTCAGTCTCATTCGTCTATTGTTGGCGCGACAAGAACCGGCCTTTCGAGCCTTTTGCCTCTCTTTACCGCTCTGTTACCCATGGGTTCGGGTGAACAGAGATGGCCCTTCACACGTGCCGCGGTGCCGCGTGTCTCGACTCAGGTGCTCTTCTTCCTGGAGCGCTCCGCAGGCGCCTTCAAGTGCCGGCAGCTACGGGACCTGCTTTGCATGAAGGCCTTCCGGGCAGGCGAGGGGGAATGTGTGTGTGTGTGTGTGAGAGTGGGACAGGTTGGGTTGGTGTTGCAAAGGAGTCACTCCAACCAACCGCATCAAACATGGGCTTGGGATGCGATTCGATTTGTGTGCGGCACCTTGTCAGGTTTGCTGCTTTTGGGAGGTAGCGCTGTGGTGCTTCTTGCTCTACAACAGGGCATGCTGCCCCAGGACGGGGCGTCGGCGAATGACGTGTCCCGCTTCATTGCAGCCGGAAAATGACCATGGCTGAGATTGCAGCCGGCGTGGTGTGGGAAGACAGGGGCCCAAAGCACCCAAGACAAAAGATCTTGGCTCGGCCTCGGTAGCCCTCGTCGGAGATGAGGGCTGCGACAGCCGGAGCTTCTGTCGCCAAAGCGTTTCTCGACGAAAGAACTCGATGCATGGACTTTGGAATTTGGCAACCCAGCATGGTGCGCTGCAGCTAGTCTCGCGGCCAGCTTGCGCTGGGCTCAGAGGAGAGAGAACGCACGTCCAACTGGTAGCAACCATCAAAAAGTGCGTAGTTGTTGCATAGGGGAATTTATTGCATCGGGCAAGGCCGTTTGGCTGCCAAATCATCTGCAAGAAGGCTTTGCTTTTCCAGCCTGCGTGGTTGATTCGGCGGTTTCACGAGTCGTAATGTGGAGCGAGGTGCAGACAACTTACTGATATCCAGCAGAGTTTCGATGTTCCTGCCGACACCCTGTGCCCATGCAGTTTCAGCCTTCCAGGCACTGGCAGACGCGTTGGATGTCAAGCTTTGGCTTTGCATGACCAGCATTTCTGGGGCAGCTACATTGGCGGCATACACCAGACGGCTTCTCCAGCTGCGCTTTTTTGTTGACACAACACCTCTGCCAGTAAAGATCGTGTTGGATAGCAAGACGAGCTGGCGGAAAGGCTTCTCGCAGCGCGGGCCGGCGAGATGGTCGCACCCATGCTTTGGTGCCAGTCCGGGTCCTAGCTTGTCTCCAAGATTGGGCGCAAGCTCCCCGCGCTGCTGTGTTCTCCGTTGCTTGTAGCCTGCTTGTCCGAGCCTGTCCAGTTGCGGGGCTGAGGCCTTGCTTGTGCTGTCTCAGCAGGCAACAGGCAGATGCAGGCGCGGTGCATGAGCATTGAAAGGAGACTGATCTTTCTATCTCTCCGTTGCCATTTGCTTGGATCGGCTGTGGAAGCCTGACCAGAGTTTGTTTGACGAGCTCAGACTGGTAAAATACACCAATGCAAAAGCGAAGGTGACTTGGGTGGTAGGGCCAGGTCAACGGCTTGCCTGTCTGAACCGTTTCCGGCTTCGGAAACTTGGGAGCGTGACTTGCAGGTCCAAACAATTTGTGCACAGCACACGCAGGTACGTTGCCAGAAGAATAGCAATGTGATGGAGACATGCCTCTCGCAGTCAAGCTCCACAAACATGAGCCTGCAAGCTTTGATCAACTGCAACATAAGCTAGTTTTGGATGCGGCAGATCAAGTTGAGGCACTGCAAAAACATTGCAAAGGCAACTTGCAAGCAAATGCATTTGAGCTTTGTTCACCTGAGTTGGCATGCGTCCTGCACCATGCAGCTTCTCATGGAGCGCAGTGCCAGGCCAAGGCTATCTCAGACCAGCGACCCCCACACCGGTTGGTCACGCGGCTCACACAGCAGCTGCGGCGACCTGCGCGGTGCTTTGTGCTGCACAGCGTGCTCGCGCGTCCCGTGCCAAGGTTACGGGCGCGAGGGCTGTTCGGGGCCTTGGCCAAGACGAGCCAAGCGAAGGCCAAGAGGAGGGCTGGCGCCGCGTGCTGCTGGGAGAGGCAGAGGTCCCAGGCCCTGTCGGGCAGCAGCTGCGGATGGCCGCAGAGGATTTGGAGCTGCGATCGTTGCTGCGGGCGTCGCCGGAGCTGGTGGACACGGTCCTGCGGAACATCATGGCAGCAACAGAGGCGAGAGCAGAGAGCGCGAAGAGCGCGGAGAGCGCGGAGAGCGCCGAGGAGAGCGACAGCACTGGTGGCCTGCGGCTCCCGAGCTTCTTGGACTTCAGCAGCCAAAGTGCTGCTAGCGATGCCGAGGGGGTGGGCGAGGAAGCCGGCGAAGTTGAGGCCGGTGACAGTCACAGCACGGCGCTGTCTGAGAGGCTGCAGAAAAAGGAGGAGGCTGATGGGCTGAAGGCAAGGGCCTCCGAAGATGGAGCTGAGTTGGACGGAGCAACGCAATCGGAATCAAGCAAACAACAAATGCCGGGCGCTGGCACTGTGGAAGAGGCACTCCAAGACCTGGACTCGCTCGACGTGGGGCCCAGCTTGGAGTCAGATGATCTCGATGCCCTGGAGGCAGAAAGGCTGGCAATGTCAGGCGGGTCGCTCGCAGGGATGGAAGCTGGGCAGGAGAGAGTAGTGGAAGACTGGGAAGACTTGATTGCCTACCGCGAACTGCTGGGTCGATTGCCCGAGTTGAAGGCACTTGTTCGCAAGATGGGGAGAAAAGCTGGCTTGGACTCGCCGATGCAGTTTGAGCAGGCCGAGCGGGAGAGCAAGGCAGGCCAGGGCATCGTGCGGTCGCCGCTGCTGCCGGCGGAGACGACGGGCATCTCGCGGTCCGGGGATTTGCTGCTGCCCAGCGAGCTCTCGCTACTGGCCTACGCCAACGCGCCAGACCGCAGAAACGCCGCCGGGGCCCGGGCACTGCACCGCCTGCGGCGCGCCGAGGGCACGCTGCTGTGCTACGAGCGCAGCGCCTGGGAGGAGGAGGACGCGGATCGCCTGCGCTGGCGCGAGTGGCGGCCGGGCGCAGAGCGGGGGCCGCTGCTTTGTTGCGTGGACACCTCCCGCAGCATGGCGGGGCGGCCGGAGGCCATAGCCAAGGCTGCGGTCCTGGAGGTGCTGACGCTGGCACAGGCAGAGAAGCGGCCCTGCTACGTGAACTTCTTCTCTGGACCGTCAGAGCTGGCGGAGCTGGAGGTCGTGGGTCGGACGCCCAACTGGACAGAGGTCCTGGCGTTCTTTTCTCGCTCTTTCCGGGGCGGCACGGACCTGGAAGCGCCCCTGGCGGCGAGCGCGGCACGCCTGGAGGGCAGAGGGAGGTCATCTCCCTGGCAGCGGGCAGATCTGCTGCTGGTCACAGACGGAAAGATTACGCTGCCCTCACAACCATTGATGGAGCGCTTGGAGTCCTTGCGTGGCCAGGGCCTGCGGCTCTTTGGATTGGCGGTGCAGGAGGAGGACTGCGGCCTGGAAAGCCTCACGGAGATTTGCGACGAGGTGCCAGCCTCAAATAGGGACTGGTCAAGATTTGACTGAGAGCTGAGAGTCGGAAGTTACGTGCTCGCTGCCTGTTTGCCTCTCTGAGGTGCATCGCTTCGAGGCCCTCGGCCGCATCCCACGGCTCTGGCGGCAGAGCAAAATGCGACGGGCGGAACGCCCGCGTTCGGGAACTCCCCCGCGGTTTTGCTTTTGGCCTCGCAAGGCGCAGCCGCTGCTGGGCGGTCCAGCAGGCGCTGGACTCTTTTTGTTTGAATTGAGGAGTTGATGACAAAAGGGATAGACGTACACGAAGAATATAAGGCTCTACACAAATCGCCGGGTGCGACTGGAGCCACTGCCAGGATCACCACAGCAAGGTCGTGAAGCGATGGATAGAGGAACTCGTCATAGGCCAGGGCTTCTGCCCATGGGCCTCGCCCGCTGAGAACGCAGGAGCGCTTTGCCTTCTATCTTCTTGCACTGCCAGGGGTACAGGGGTACGTCCACATCGGAAAAGCCAGGGAGCTGTTCAGACAAGCATGCTTAGTGGATATGATAAGGGCTGGACCCACCTAGCTTCCCATGATTTGCCATTTGCTCTGCTCAGTTACCCAGCCCAGGACGCATCAGGGTGGTCAGCAGCCAAGAGGCTGATGTGTGGAGGTCTTGAAGTAAGGGACACAGCCAATCTTCCTTCGCAGGTCCCTCAAGTGTCAGTTTAGCTGCCATGGAAGCAAGCGGCAGAGGTACTGGCAACCCGCGATTGGCAAGTCCCAGTTCGATGAAGCGATCAAAAGCGGCATGTGAAATGGAATCCTTCACGTGGTTGATTACCAGGGTCAGCCCTTCCCTCCAGTGCCACACATGGGTTGACTGAGATGGCCTGTCCAGCAGGCCACGGAGGAGGGGATCTTGTCGGACCTGCTGCAGGAGGTAGGGGATGTGTGTGGTTGGGGCTCGGGGTTCCAGATGGGTATGCGGGATGGTATGTGCCGAAGGGGCACCGGACCTGAAGGGCAAGGGTTTCTTTTTGGTTTCCCAGAAGACCAACCCAAAACAGGATGCCCTCCAGCGAGCCAGGCAAGGCAGTTGCCGCCCGGCCGCGAGCAGCCGGAAGGCGGCACATGACCTAGGGTGTTGGATGGTGTTGGCGCACCTTCGGAATTCTGGCATGTTTGCGTGTGGCTCAATCTTTAGATGGGAGACATGGCAGGAAGCAAGGCACATGGATTGTCATGGAAAGCGACAATGGGCTCAGTCTCCACAGTTTAACGCCTATAATTGTATTCACCTCACCACAGTGGCACTAATTGGCTGCTGTGCCGGAAAGCGCATGTTTTATTTTTCCTCCGGCGGGCATTGCTGCCCAAACCCTTGGCACTGAGAATCCATCAGTTTCTTTCAAGTTGCCATCTCATTCGACCAGCTGTACCAGATGTAGGTTGACCAAATGCTACTTGCATGGCTCCTGCTGGGGCGCTGCCACGCGTGGGATACCGCGAAGCCGTCGAAATCGGTGCCTTGCCTCATGATCTTTCCCAGGGCTATGGGGATGTTGGAGGAAATCACCTGCACAAGAGGTCACGGGGTCGTCTGTGCATTCAATCCTGGTGTCGTTTCTGCATTCAATCCTGGCGTCGTCTGTGCATTCAATGCTTTTTGGGCTCACAGGCATGATAATGGACTTGATGATTTAGGTGATCGGGGCTGACAGCTTGTGCTCTCCCCCTCCCCCCCACCCAGCAGACTGCACGTGTCATGTGCAACACGTGGGGCCCGCTCCCCCCCGCCCACCCAGCACAGCACAACGTACCACCCCCCTCCCCCCCGCCCAGCAGACTGCACGTCTCATGTGCAACGCGCCCAGCCCACTTCCCCCCCACCCAGCACAGCGCACGTACCACCCCGCTCCCCCCCACCCCACCCAGCAGGCTGCGCGTGTCATGCGCAACGCGCCCGGCCCACTTACCTCCGCCCACCCAGCACAGCGCACGTACCACCCCTTTTCCCCCCCCCAGCAGACTGCACGTGTCATGTGCAACACGCCCGGCCCACTCCCCCCACCCACCCAGCGCAGCGCACGTACCACCCCCCTCCCCCCGGTCACGCAGTCGCACGCAGTGTGCTTCGACCCCTGCTCCCCTCCCACTTTGTCCCGCGCAGCACGCCTCTTCCCCCACCCGCTCCCAGCCTAGTGCACGCGCCCTTTGCTGGGGTGGACACTTCCGGCCGTGAATGCGCGAATGACCCCAACATCGCGTGCGCAAATGACCTGGTGGCATTGAATGCGCGAATGACTCCCAGATTGCGTGCGGAGATGACTCTGCCACCCCAGCACAAGATCCTTAGTGCTAGTGACCAGCGAGACGCAACGGATCCCTCTACGTCTGACAGCTCCCTTGCCGGTTTCATGTGGCGAGGACCCATTGTGGGACCTGACGAGCTGCAGCATCGAAGTCCTGGAGGACTGACTGACATGTTTGACTGGCTGGTTGTGGTGGGTTGGTTCCTTGCAGTTGCTCGGTTCATGGAGCCGCAGCAACCGGAGGAGGGTGATTGGAAGCGGCGCTTCTTGAAAGAGTCGCTTGGAAGAGACTCATAAGGCCAACACCTCCCTGTAGTAACAAACATATTCGCAGGCCCCTATGAAGCGGAGTGGCATAGGACCTGCTCAGGCAGTGTGCTGCGGCATTTCAACATGCCGGTTGCATTACTTGGGGGCGCAAGCCACAAGCCCCCAACATCAGAGTTGTCCGACTCCACTTCGTCAGACATCTTCTTGTTCGACAAGGCTCTTTTCTTTGCGTCGCGGCCTCGGGACCTCGCGACCTCGCTCCCTGAGGTTCCACTTGAAGCGTCCCGCTCTGCTGCGTTGGGGACCGGGGCCGCTGACGCGGCGCACGGAGCGCCAAGCGCTGATGCGGGACTTCGGGCACCTGGAGGCCCGAGCGTCCCGAAAGAATGAGCCCGTCTGGGGTTCCTTTTTGGTTTGGCTTGGTTTCGTTGTTGTGGTGCAAGCGTTTGCGGGAAGACTTAATATGTTTGAACATCTAGACAATTCGGTGCAAGATGTCTCTCCGAGAGAAGTGGGTGATGTTTTGTGCCTGTTGCAACAGCCGAGCGTAGGTGCGAGTGGGAAGTGGCTTCCTCTTCAACGTGCAGGGACAGCCAGACGAGGAGCTTCCCTTGGCAGACTTTATCGGAAGCATGCCCAGCGACAAGTATCTTTTCGATTTCGGCGAGTCCTTTCCTTAGTGGCGTTATCAGATCGGAAGAGGAACATGTTGAGAGTTGCTCTCGTGCCATTCATAACAGGCACGTGCTGACCGGATGAGTTGCAACACAAACAGTTCATTCTTTCCGGCTGTACCTCTTGGCAGCAGCATTGACAATGGATTCAACACATGGATGTTCTGATGTTCTCTTTCCGCCTGGGCTGCATGTGGACCTGATGGACCTGGACCGAGGTTCATGGAGAGCAGCGGCCTGGCCAGCAACTGGACGCTGCCGCCGTTGCTGGCGGAGCTGGGCACCTACGACAACAGCTCGGTGCCTTTGCGATTCGCCTTGGGCAGCGTGGGTCAGGGTCTCGCCTTTCACAGCCACGAGGAGTGCGCGAGCTGCGTGGGCGGCTCCGAAACGCGGCGTGTTCCGAATTCATAGGTCTCCAGATAGCTTTTGCGACTGGCATCGGGCTTTGGGACGCTTCTTTACGGTCAACGGTGTGTTCCAACCAAACAAATCAACGAACAAACCAACAAACATAGAAACAGACGCCGCCATGGTGTTGACCCGGAGGACTCCTACCACCTCCAGCTTCACGGGCGGAAGCGCTGGGGCATCTACGCCCCCGCGAAGATGACACCCACGGGGGTCCTGCAGTCCGAGGACTATGCAGCTTGGTTGAGGGGTCGGAGGAGCGGTCTGCGCCGGGCAAACCAAATCCATTGGCATCCCTTGCTTTCAAACATGGACGCATTCGCCAATCGACATTGACAGAGTTTGTTGGTGCACTTCTTTTTTCTTTTTGTTTTTAAACAACCATGGTTGTGCGCGAGTCTGCCAAAGGTTGTCTCGTCCCCAGGACAGGGGCTGACTTCGTGCCGCCACAGTGGGAGTGCATCACCGAGCCCGGTGATTTGCTCTACGCTCCCTGGCTGCAACGTGCCATGTTGCTAGACGCAGGACCCTAGTTCATTCTTTGTTTGTTTTGCTCGTTGAACTTGATGCCTCTTGTCACAGTTCTTGTGAAAGCCTTTCTTCCGGCGCTGACGGCAACTCGCGCGGGCGGTTCACTTTGGCAGACGCTCGGAGGTGCCGGAGGGCTTCCAGCACGCCACCGCGTGCCTGGGCGACTCTGTGGCCGTGGTGCAGCACGCCCGGGCCGCGAGTCATGGGACGGCAGTGTTCCAGCGGCGCACGGCGGTGCAGGCGATAAAGGAAGGCCAGCAGAAGGACGGGAAGTGGCAACCTTGGAACATTTAGAAGGTTTTGGATCAGAAGTCCATGTCCGGAATGAAGAGCGCGCTGTGGCCTGGTCATTCTCGTGGACCCACGTGCGATTTATTTTGAGTGAGTGAACAACCAAAAAAACACGGACCAGGGTGGACTCAAACCACCATCGTCATGTGTTCGCCTTATCCATTAGGCGACTCATCCTATTCAAACTCATGTTTGTTTTTGGCCTGTGTTTAATGAATTACACACACACACACAACACACAAGACGGGCCGGGCGCCGCCTTTTTTCCACCATGATGCTTGGATGTTTTTTGAACTTACACCCTAACCTTGACTCCTCCCTGGCTTCGCAATGGCTAAGCGCCCCTCAGGCTCGGAGACCCAAAGTGTGGCCCAGCGGGCTTCCGCCCGAACCGCTGGCCGGCATATGGCAAGACAGCGACGGCAGCGCTTCCCCGGCGCTTCCCACTGCAATCTCTCACAGCACAAAGCCACCGCGCGCTGGGCCTCCTAGCCTGAAGCAAATAGGCTGCAAGAGCCACGCAACAAAATGCCACTCTGCAAGAGGACACAGCCAAACACGCCATTTATGCTTCTCCATGTGCCGTTTGCCGATTGGTAAGCAGGCGTCTTGTTCCCAGTGATTTCCCCTTGTAAAGCAGAGCTTGCAACCCTCACTGCGGCGTCATTTGCCCTGCCTCCAGTGCCGTAAGATGATAGCATCCAGCGGCTGTCGCCTGCAAAAGGGAATCTTTCAAAACCCCAATCGCGCCCAAATTGCAGGTTGCTCATTTTCCTAGTTTTCCCACGTGGGATGCGTAGGTGGGTCCTAAGAATCCAGAGACCATTCCAACGTTGCAAATTTGGTTTCCAAGGGCTGACCCATCAGAGAGTCGGGCTTGACAGGAGGCCCTGCGGCGGGCAAAGCGCGCCTGTCAGCTGGACCCCAGCAACGCGGAGATGTGGCTGACGCGGGGGCAGGTGCACCAGGCGAGCTGTGAGTCGGCCATGCATAAACCGGTTGACAAAGGGATAGCGATCGCCCAGAACTTCAACTCCATCTCGGCAGAACTCATGAGGGGACTTGGGACTCTGGCTACCTTTCCTCGGGCTTCACGAAAGACGCAAATGCAACTCATTGAAGGTGGCCGCAGCCCCCGTGGGTCCTCATAGCAATTTTCTTGAGGGAGCAGAAGAATTCGGCCCAGGGTCCTCACAACGGGACTCTTTGAACTGCGGTGATTTGAGGTTTGAGTTTCAGCTGCGATGATCCGTGACGTGGCAACGCGTCAAATGCCTTGGGAGACAGCACCACTGAGCCAACTCTTGCTTTGCAACCAGGGTCCAGCTTTTCTTGGGGGTCGCCCGGGCACATTGCTCACTTTGCGTGCAGGGCAGATCTGACTATGCCAAGCAGATGGCCAAATATCTGGAGCGGGGTTTGCGCGCAAACCCACTGTGTGCTACGAGCCGGTAGCCTGGACTGAAGAAGGTGCCGAGGGCCCTGTGCCTGGAGCCTTTGAAATTCCCCGCAACTGGAAACGCCCGACGTTTTGCGTTGTATCCAGTGGTTGCGTTGGGCTGAGGTTCCACTTGCTGATGGCCTACAACACCTTGGGGGATCGGGACAAGACTCAGCGCCTCATTGCGGAGACCCAGACTCTGGGTCCGGAACTGGTGCGGGCGGTGGATTTGCTGGTCTCCAAACGCGCGGAGCTGTGAGCCAGAAAAGAGCGCAGGCGGCAGTGCGAGAGGATTGGTTCGGGCATTGCTCAAAGATGGAGCTTTGTGTGAATTGTGGCTAGTTGGCAGGTCGGCTTTGGTTCAGAAGCGCACGTGCTTTTCTTCGGTGTTAGGTGAAAGGGCGGATAAAAGTTTGGTTGCTCGGCTGAATCGTAAGGTTGTATCCAGTGCCAAGCGCATGTCTGGCGCCAGGTGCTGCCACCACTGTGGTGCTTGTGCCCGGGCACTCGGCACCGGGCAGCGAGTCAACCTTGACTTTGCGGGGTAAGGCCGGAGGAATAGCCAAGGTTTGGGCGATGGCCTCATGAGAGAACTAGACAGTTCTTTGACAATTTGACATTTGCTGTTTCTGAGAGCGGCATTTCATGTTGAAGCACGTTGCTGAAGGTGTCCAGAAGTCGCCTCCTGGCGCAACTTTCAGAACTTCTCAGCGTTCTTCCAAAAGCGCTTGGAGGGTGGCCAGGCCTGGCTACCCCAGAGAGTAAACGGACACTTGGTTCACCTGGGAACTCAGCATTGCACCAACTTCTTGCTATGTGGGTTCAGGCCATCCGAAAGCCCCCCAAGATTTTAGCTACAGAGATCTCTAGAGTCCTCCCCAAGGAGCTGATCCGACCAACTTCCAACTTTGCGCCCAGTTTCCCACGGGAGCCGCCGGAACAAGAGTGGCATGCAACATCTGCCAGGCTTGGCGCTCGGAAGGCGTGCGCGCTGGGCCCTCGGGCGGACTGGGTTTGGGATTTTGGCCAAGACAAGAGCTGGTTGCTACCAAAGTACTGATTCTCTTCATTCGCCGCTTCCTTCATTTGTGGATCGGCTTTGCACATGGCAAGTTCCGAACCTTGACATGTTTGCTTCAGCCAGAAACACCGTCAACTCCAGTGAGGCATACCAAGAGCGCCAGGTTTTGCAGAGGTTCTTGGAGATTTCCCGAAGCTTCAGGAAGTTAGTTCCACAGATCGCGCGGGCCATGCCGGCAACGCGGCGCGCGCTGCGGGTGTCGCTGGCTCTGCTGGGTCTGGGTCTGAGCTTCGTGCCCGGAGCCAGAGAATGCGCGCGCCCGCGGGTAGCGCGGGCTGCGGACCCCTTCGAGCAGCGAGGGGGCATCGTCACGACGGACCTGCGCAGGGAGACTTGGCCGAGCGGGCACCAGCGCTTCTGGTGCATGGCCGTTGGCGTTTCCTTGCCAGACTTGCAAGCTTTCCTTTCGCAGTATTTGTTTGGCTGGCTGAGGAAAGGGATAGCCGGCGGAGGCCAGAGAGGTCAGAGAGGCCACAAAGGCCACAAAGGCCATTTCAGAGGCAGCGGCAAGAGGGTGTGGAGAGGCGGGGGAGGTCCCAGCCACGTGGCGACAGAAGAGCGCCCAGAGTTTGGAAGCCAGAGGAGGAGGCAAACCTCACCAAGGAGGAGAGGGAGCAGCGCTTTCGTTTCCAGATCCAAAGCCCAGTGACTCTGACGACCTTCATTAAGAGGTCGCAGAGTATGGAAGAGTTCATGTGGACGCTGACGACAGCCATGGACGAGACCATGCTGAATCACATCCACATCACCGCCGCTTTCACCAAGTTGGCCGCCTTGAAGAAACAGGCGCCGCTGGCTGAGAAGCACCGGCGCAGCCCCAGCTTAGCGACCTTGGCTCAAAGTCGAGAGAACCGTGCGAGGGAGCCCAAAACCGCTGGGCCACAATCAAGACCCGGGTCAACCATTTTGATGTCAGGTTTTGATTGTGACTCAGCTGACACAAGACGGCCCATCCCAAAACTCCCACCAAAATTCCCCCCCACCTTGCGGTCGCGCCTCGAGAATTTCGAGGTGGCCTTGACGAAGCAGGCCTGCCGCGTGGCGGACCGCCGGGAGTTCCGGGCCCGGGAGATCGCCAACATCTTGGTGGCCTGCGCCTCCCTGCGCAAGGACCTGCCGTGGGTGGCGGAGGACCTGGCGGCCGCGCTGGCCAAGCGCTTTGGAGGAAGCCGTCTCTTTTTTTTCTTCTCCGCGTTTGGGCCAGTGTGGAAGGAGGAGGAGGAGGAGGAGGAGGAGGAGGAGGAGGAGGAGGGTGGGGACGGGGGGTGGGGCAGATGGTACACGAAATGGGGCGTGGTGATTTCCAAACTCTTGAGATACAGCTCAGGTGGGTGCCCCAAGAGGTTGGCAACATGAACCCCCAGGCCGGGGCTGGGAGGTGGTGGTCCAACATGGGCTGAACGGTATGAGTTCCTTGTTGCATAGCGATGACTGGTGACTTCGAACTCGCTTGAACAATCAACCAACAACGAGCAAACACATGCTCCCCTAGGTCTTCAAACATTGCTTGTAGTAACTTGGTATTCTCCATTGCTTAGGTGAAAATAAAAGAGGAACTACATTCATGAAGGGCCGAGGAGAACATGTGAACATTTGTTGTTGCACGTTCCGTTTGCAGCTCCTTGCCTTTGCCCTTTGCTTGGTCGTAATGGTCCTTAGTGATCCTTTCCCTTCTCAAAATTCTCGGCCCACTAGTTATTTTTTTTCCCAGCAGCAGCGCTCCCCTTGGGTGGTTTCTGCAATTGCGGGCCCCTGGTGGCCAAAGGACAACTCGAGGGACACCAACCTGTTTTTAGGGCTACCTTTTGGGTTTCTTATATGTACACGGCTTAGCTTCTCTTTTCCACTTTTCAATCATTCTGGTGTTCCTTCCTTCCAAGACATTTGGGTATGTCTTCTTCTTTAAGAAAACCCCCCAAATTAATAAATCCAATTAACACGGCCAACCGCTTTTCCTCTTGAAGTTTCCCTTTCCAGCCACAAGCAAAAGGGGGGACCCAATGCATTGAAACAAAGAAACACGACGGAGCCCTTTGGCCATGGGTCAGTCACCTATGCCTCCATTTTGGGGCGGATGTTCCCCACCTATTTTTTCTCATGTTTTCCAGGGGTTTTTATTGGGTTTTAAGTTTCGACCACAGCCGGCCTGCGGGTGGATTTTTTTTGAGGCGCTCGCGAACACCGCCTACGGCCTGGGGGTGCTGGACCTGGGAGACTGCTGCGAGGCGCCGGCAGCCATGGCAGCACTGGCGGCGGAGGTGCCCCGGCAGCTGGGGCGCTTCAGCTCCATGGACGTGGCGCAGGCGGGGCGACGGGTGACGCTGTGGAGCCGAACCCCGGGGCTTGGGTTTGGTCAAATTTGGAGAAGCAGGACTTCGGGCTTGGACGAGTTTTTGCACCTTGCTTAGCTTTGAACCTCCTTCATTCATCATTCTTAGTATCTCTGCTCATTCGAGATCTGGTTTGATTCGGCTCGGCCGCTTTTGCTAGAGGGATTTTCGGTTTTGCAGGCGCGCCCAGCTTGCCCGATCACCCGCGGTATTCCAAAGATCGTTGCCGGAATGTTCCTCGAGCCATGCTCGGAGGGAAGGTGAAGATTCTGAACTGGGAACCGACATGATCGTCAGTCAAGAGGCAGCTGCAAAGGTGGATGCCTTGTGCAGATGGATGATCTTGCTGGAAGTCATTGTTGAATATCGACGAGAGACGATCTCAGTTGCATGTGCGCAAGTTCCTGCTTTCATCAGCATTAAGCCAGTGACGTGCTCTTGGTTTCTAACAGTCCAGCAGCGAGTGTGATGATCTGAAAATGGTGGACAGTTCACCACGAAGTCTTTGCGAACCCTGTGCATTCTCTAACTTGTCTTCCCGTGAGTTTAATGAGGTTTATTTGTTCCCTTTGTGCTGCTCATTGGCAAGCATGATCATAGTCACTGGTGTCCAGCAGGATGCCTGTGCTCGCTGCGTTGGGTTCCCAGAGTTCTTTGAGCATCATTGTGCAGAGTGCACCGCAGGGGGCACAAGCTCATTTGGAAACCATTTGAGGCTTGAGGCAAGCAGACTGAGGTGTCAGCGCGTTGAGTGAGTGGTCCGATTGCAGTGGTGCGCGTGGCTATCCAGGTATCCAGCCATCCAGCGAGCCATTGTCCTCGTCTTTTTGCCAAGCATGCTTCCACTGGTCATCTACTTGGGAACACCAAGTGTCTAGTTTTGAGTATTCCCGGCGACAGGTCCAAAACCCGCCGATTTGTCTGTCCCCAGCCTCCCATTAGGCTTATTTATTTCTAAATACTCAGACCTCCTAAATGTCAATGTCTGGTCTCAAGTTTACTTCCTTTTCGTTCGAAACCACACCCCAAAAGGTTCCCCCAGAAAAGGTCACACCCAATATGGGCACTGACCATATTATTGGCCATTTACTTTCGGTTCGGGGAGAGCGTGGGGGAACGAACAACCACAGTTTCCCACAAAATGGAGGACAACTTGCCCGCGTTTTGTTGCACACATCAAGATTGTCCGTGAGGCCACATGGGTGTGAAGAGGACCCCCAAAAATGGAAAAACACTTCTTTTTTCTTCTTTCGGTTTCCCTTTAAAGCCCCCCCCCAAACTGGAAAAACATGTTTTTGCATTTTCTTTGGTTTCCCTTTAAAGCCACCAACCAGGGGGCGCCCCGTAGCTCCCCGCAAGACGGGCCGTCAGGTAGCCTGGGGCTTCGGCGCCCGGCCGCGGGAGGAGCAGGGCGCGGAGGTGGCGGCGCTGATGGAGGCGCTGGCGGCGTGGGTGGTGGCGGAGGCGCGGGGCTTGTCGGACTTCTCCGCGCAGACGGCGCCGTGGCGAAGGGTCGTTGGGGTCGTTGGGCTTTGTCCGTGAAACACGGAATCAACCTCGAAACATGGATGGTAAAAGAAGCATCATTTAGGGCGGAGTCGACGGGACTCTAGATTGGTGGAGCTTTGTGCCGAGTCCTTAGGCATGCATACACTGCGGCTGTCAAACCCACTTCGCTCTTCAACAAAGACATCAGCCGGACGTCTTATCACCGCACGTTTCGCCTTTTTCCGGTGGAATGAAGGGCCCAGGCATGTCTTCAGGGCTCCGCCAAATGGGTTCCTTTAGGCGTGCTCGTTGGACAAGTTTGAGCCATTGGGCCCAAACGCGTCATGGCTGGAGCTTGGTCTTCCTTAAGGACAACAGTTTATGGCTATGGTCGGCTATGGTGTTGTTTTTGTCAACATTTTTGCTCTTTTGGTACGGCACCATATTCTTTGTCCGCTCGATGCAAGTGGATCATCCATTTCAAGGGTCCTAGGAGCGCTATGATTCAGATGGTGACGACATATATATATATATATAAATTTATATATATATATATTATATGTATAAATATGTATATATGTTGTTTTGCTTGGATTCTCTTTCCAACGAGAGCCCAGGATCTGCCCATGGTGGCGGTGGCCTTCACACGCCAGGGCCAGTGGCAGCCAGAGCTCATGAACGCCATTCACCGGCGCCTGAGGTCGCACCTGCGCGAAGGATTGAGGCGCAACAGCCATGTGGTCGTATGGAAATCGAGGGGGCAGGTTCTAGGGAGATGCTCAGCTTCGGTTTGACGCAAGGCCTTCAACCAAAAGCAGGCAACCTCCTAACCCCAAAAGGGGATTTTCCTGGCCCTTGAAGCAGAATACTCCTACCCAAGGTCATTTCGGGGTTAGCGCGTCTCAACCAAAAGTGCAGATTGTTGTTTTTTGGTGGAGGCTTTGGAGCCTGGCGGCGCTCCAGTGGTCCTGGAGCCAGGCCGGCGCAGCGGCCTCCGAGGCAGACGTCGATTTCCTGCAAGTCTTGGAGAAGCAGGCGCGGTCGCCGTCGGAAAGAAAACGGGCATTTTGTTGACAGCCCTGGCCCTTTTTTTATATTCAGGTTCTGAATGCGGCACAAGTGTGGGTGGGGCCATTTGGGCAAGACTTGCGCAGCGGAATTGGGGGCCAAGGGGTCAGCGTCGGTGCCCACGTGGGCTTGGCTGACGCTAAAGTCATAAATCGCAAGATGGCAGGACCATTTGTTCTGTTCCTTTTTCAGGGCTTTTGTGTTTTCGGGAGGATGGTTTGTTTTTCGGCTTTTGGCATTGGCTTTCCTCATCCTCAGCATCAGCAACTGCCAGGCTAGTGTTTGTAACTGCGCAGTGCGTCATTATTTGTGTTCTTATGCGGTGCAGCCCCTCGACCCCCCTCTTCTGTATAGGGCCATTGTTCGGCTTTGTGACAAGCCTCAAGGGAAATACCAAATCCCGGCCCTGAACGAACCCTAAAGACATCCTCGTAAGCCCAACTTTCGGCTTGCTTTGGCCTTACAAACTCTATGCCAGGCCAACTCTAACCCACCCTAAACCAGCTCTAAGTAAGCCATCCCCAAACCTCTACTCAACCTACCCAAAATTGTAACCCCAAACCAACTCTAACCCACCCTAAACCTACCCACCCCAAAACCTCCACTATTCGCAGCGTAAGCCAAATTTAAACCCGCACTAAACCAATCCTGCAATCACCCTCACCCCACCCAAACCCCCGAAAAAAAAGGAAAAAGGAAAAAAGAAAAAGCAAAAAACCTCTTGACAAACCAGCACTAGTCATCCAATAAATCACCCAACCCACCCTAAAACGAGTGTATTTTGTTGGACGACTCTCTCAATACATAATTTTAGCGCTGGGAGTGAAAACAAACCAAAAGCATGAAGCAAAATAGAACAACACCAATTCCTGAATTAAATCTCGCCAATAGCAAAGTGCCCAACTTCCAACGTTTCTCCCAAGCGTGCATTGTTCTTACCCCTGCAAAACGTCATCAAACCAAAATTATGTTTTTTTTTTTTTTTTGTCGAATGCCCAACCCAGTGGTGTATACATATGCATACTATCATCTATGTATACACACATTTACATATTATACAACCATATCATTTCGCATTGTCCAGATCCTAAATCTTAAGTCGTCCTTGCCACGTCTCAGGGCCGAGTGCGGCGGATCAGTCCGGAGGATGTTGCGAGGGCTCCGGAGGGGCCCAAGGGGGAGACCAGTAACTGGTCCGAGAGCCGGGCCAAGGCCCGGAGTCACCAAAGTGCCATTGGCTGCTGGACGTCTGGGTTTTTGGGGATTTTCGGGAAGAGCAGAGACATCCAAAAAATGCTTTTTGACGTTATTCCCGAAACAAAGAATTGTAGAAAGGCTCGCAGTTGGGTTTGACCTTGGCTTTCATACTTTGGGAGGGCTGTTACATTGTTCAAGAAGGTCTCATTGTGTTGGGACCATGTCACGCCTCCAGGGCCAGGGCCTCAGCGTGTCGGAGACCTTCTGAGGAATCTCGTGCCCGGCGTGCCCGGCGTGCCCGCAAAAAAAGGGAGGACTCTGCTGCATGGGGAGGAAGTGGGCCATCAATACAGGTCGAGCTCCGAGGTGCGATGTCCGGATGTGCTGTATTTTGCGAGAGAAATGAGGCTGTGCGCCGTCACCTGGAGCGATATAAGTTGCGTGTGTACCTCCTGCGCAAGACGAGCGCAAGACGAGCGCTTTGACGAAACCTCAACTTCTCAGGTCGTGGCCTTCCATCCGGCCTACACGCGCTGCACTGCCTTGCCTGAGGCCCACACTTGAGTCGCATCAAGTTCGGGCCGTGGTTGCGTGTTTCGGGTGTCTGGATTCCTCAAGTTCCACTGGCGCAATGAGTTTCCAACGCAGCTTTGAGTTGTGGAAGGCCACGGCATAGCTTGGAGATGGCTCAATCTCTGTGTTTTTCGCCAGTCACCTGGCAAAGTGAGGTGCTGGATGTGTCCCTGCCGGGCGGAGAGAGCATGAAAGCACAGCCGCTGCGTTTGGCAGGCGACATGTCGAAAGCTTCGATGTCGGGATTCCGTGAGAGCATGCGCGCCCTGTGTCTGGACTACATGAAGTAAGTTTGGAATTTGAGTTTGGTGCTCCGAAGCTATCGGTGCCATTCACTCCATAAAACATTTGAAAGAAACTTACCATGCTGGGTGAGGTCCTATGTAATTAATGTCGCTGATCAGTGCCGTTCTCCTGTTGCGATTCCCCCAGGCTTTGATGCCCGTGGCGCACTGGTGGAAGTGCAGCCGCTCGCCAGGAGCTCAGACGCGAAGCTGCTGAATTGCCACTGGGCAAGAAGGAGCATAGCCCGCCCCTCCCCCCCTTCATTGACACGGAGACCAACTCAACGCAGGCAACACATCGGCAGAGATGATCTGAAGCAACTCTTCCCAAGTGCTCACGGTCCAAGGAGCCGCTAACGTTGGTGATCTCTGAAGGGAAGCATTGCAAGCGGTTTGCTTTTGTCTGAGTCAGGCCTCGCCTGGCCAGACGCTGACAGTGCCTTTGCCGGAGGCTCGGTCTGGCGCGTGCGCGGCAGATCTTTTTCCCGTCAGTTGAGGTCTGGGTGCTGGTGGCTCTGCAACTCTTTTCAACAATTCCACCCTTTGTCAGTTTTTCTGCCGGGATCCCAAGCCAAAAGTTGTCTTGTTAGTATCTTTGCTTGCCTTTTCCAACCTTTGTTTCCATTGGTTTTTCCAAGGGGCCAGCTTCTGAGCGACTGGATGTCTTCGCATCGAGGCCGGGCGCCGGCGTACGGGACCTGCAGGAAAGCGCGTGGAAGGAGGGGCATCGAAGGCTTCGCTTTGGGCAGGGGACCCTCAAGGCAAACGACTCATTTTGGGTTTTCCGGGGGTTGCCTCATTTCACACACACACACACACACACACACACACACACACACACACACACACACACACACACACACACACACACACACACACACACACACACACACACACACACACACACACACACACACACACACACACACACACACACACACACACACACACACACACACACACACACACACACACACACACACACACACACACACACACACACACACACACAC
>CAUJNA010000276.1:52344-169844 GCA_963377175.1 Effrenium voratum
TTCCAACCCCTAGACACGTCAGACACCCTACGTCCATGCCCCACGTCGCGTTGCCGTGCCAGGACCTGGCGCTGCGGGCACCCAGGCCGGCGCTGCACCTGCTGCGGCAGGCAGACCTGGACCAGGCGGCTCACGTGGGCTGTCAAACCGTGGGATCCCATGGATTGGATTGGGATTCACCACCCACTTTAGAACCTAGGGGAGATGTTCACCGGTACGATTTGGATTTTGACCCATGGCCATTTAGAGTTGAACCCCAGTCTTTGGTGTATTCTGCAACCAGAGGCTCGTGAGCTGTGGGAATTGAGACGCAACAACTGAACTGGTGGAGCTCCTGTCTTGGGAGAGATGGATGTTCGGGTGAGTGAATCGTATGAGTTTGCTCGCGGCAAAGCAAAATCTGCACGCGGCGCTCACGAATCAGCGCTCGACCCCAAAAAAACACTCAAGTTGAAAGGAACTTGGTATGGCTGGTGCATTTGTGGCTCGCTTGAACGTTACCGTTTGTGGAGACCTTTTCAGAGCACGGTGCAACGTGCGCAGTGAGTGCGGGTGCCCCCTCACCCGAGGCCTTCTACGACCTGGGCGACCGCATGTTCACGGACGCCCGGGTCCCCGGGGTGAAGCCAAGCGGAAGCTCCGGTGACTCTGGCGCTTCCTGTGTTTTTGGCGGGGACATACCCCTGTCGGCGAAGCCGCGCCACGCTTGCCACGACAAGCCTCCAACTTTGCGTGCATGGCTTTGCACAGTGTTCGTGATACATCCACAACAAAAGAGACACAATGATACGGATTGCAACATGTCGAGCTGGAGACTTGCAGTTTCACTGGTATGTGCTTACAGGGAGCCAAGCGAGGCTATCTTTGTGCGTAATGAGCGCATCGCTCGTGAGCTGGGCGACGACTGGGCCAAGGATGGGCGGCCCTTTCCGATGGGAAGCATGCAGCTGGCTGGTTTGGTGTCCTGAAATTAGGGATTTAAAAGGACCCTCTTTGTGGCGGTGGTTGTCGAGAAGCCAAAAGGTCACCCTCCCATATTCGAGGAGCGGCACTTGTGGTACTGTATGCGCGGCCAGGAGATGCTGCTGCGCTGCGAGACTCCTGAGGCGTTTGGGTGGCAGGGGGGTTTCCTAAGACTTTGGATTCCCAGTCGGTGGAGATTGCAGGGAAAGAAGGAACGCCAACAAAAAGTGTCTGAGGGCACCCCAGTTTGGGCATCATCCACACCACGGCGCTAGAGACGGAGTTTCGCGCTGCTTGTTGCATTTCGGCTGCGCGGGGCACGGGACCCGAGGCACTTTGGTGCCCTCACTGCAGCACATCCCCTTGATACGGCTTAATGGATGAAAAATTCTTGTGCGCTTCAATACGTTCCCTTGTTTCGTAGAGTCCGATATATGGGCGTGTCTTTTTTGTTGGGAAACCTGATTTTGGTTGGTATTTACCAGAAGGACACTGACGAGTTAGGGGCACACCTATCGCATGCCAAACGACAGGTACAGGCCGGCGACGCCAGCTCCGCCAGCTCCGTCGATGGGTGTCCCCCGCGGGTGAACCTGCAGGGCTTTGAGGCGCGGGGGTTGGGTGAACATGTCGAGGGTGGCAAGCAGTCTGTGACAGGTCAGAAGTAGTTGGACCCCTCAAGCGGTGGGTTTCATATTAGGTTTCAGCGTGAACTGAACCAACAGGATTGGCCAGTTGGCATGTACTCCAATCGGATGATGGTGCTGCCCTGCTGTCATTTTGGATGGATGAGGAGCACACTTGCTTCGTTGCAGGTCTTTTGGTGCGATGTGGACCACGTGACCGCCGGGCTTTTGGAGGCACGAGCAGTGAGCTTTTTAGCTGCCGGCCGTGGGGAGTGTATTGCCCAGGATATTCGATTCAACTGCCGCTTGAAGAAAGAGCATCCGGCAACTCTGTGGGTGCTTGGTAGCCAATGATTTGTTTTCATGTTTAGGTTCTGGTAGGAATGTGTCAAACCTGGCAGCCGATGACGGACTTTGATGTTGGCTGCATTGCTAGGCAGAGGGCTTGACAGTGCGCTGTTTCCAGACGCCCGAGCAGTTGCTGGAGGTGGGGCTGGTTGAGAGTTGAGTGCAAGGCCTTTCTACGATGGGATGCGACAAAATATGCAGGAGCCATTTTCGTGGTTGCTGTGTAGTGGATTTGTAGCTTCTCCCTTGTGGTGAACAGACCCTTGCGGGGCAAGTGGAAGTGGGACAAGACGCTGAGGCATTCCAGCAATGGCCGAGCACGGTGCTGGGCATTCTCACCTCGATGATGGCGTGGGGCCAAAGGCAAAGGGGTGCAGGGCTGGCCACAGCCCGAGTTCCCCCAACAATCATTGGATGCAGAAGTGGGGTTGGGCCGTTTGGGCCATCCTGAAGTGTGCTGAACGAGGCCTTTGCCCTGGGATACTTGAGCAGCAGGTTGTTAGCATCTTTCCATGGGTGCCCCAAGAAAAGTTCAAAAAACCCGTCCCAGGGGTGGGGCCTTGGGTTTCTTCCTTAAGCCTCTTTGGAGCTGTGCGCCTTTCAACTTTTCGCCGGCAGAGAGCAACGAGATGAGCTTTTCCCTTGGAGCGACGTGCGGCCGGCTCAGGAGCGCGGCGGCCGCAGGGAGCGTGGTGAGATGCGGGGCGCCCACATCGGTCGATCGGGATGGGATGGGGGTTGGGGTTCACGGTTCGGGAAGCCATCAGCAATGGAGCCGAGTAGTGAAGGTTGTGCCACTCTTCGCATTTCACACGAGGCCTTGATTTGCAAAGACGCACAGATTTGGTGTGGTTGGCCATGTGTGGGGATGGAAGCAGCGCCAACATGATACTACTCGTCTAAGGGGGCCCAACAGGTTCCAATTCGATTTGACAGCCAAACGGCCATTGATTTTGATTGGACCTCAAAAAGGGCTGGTGGACACAACTCCAATGCAAATGATGTGCAGCAAAGGGTCCTATGTCTTAAATATTAGGAGATTGCAAACGAAACCAACGGCAAACAAACCAGATGCCCCCAAGCATTGGCTGTGGCCCCAGGAACGCCTTTGACCTCTTCTCCGCGGTGTCCAAGGTCACGCAGGCAATGCCCAGTGTTTTGCTTGGATCGATTGAAAAGAACCAAGAAACAGGGCCCGTGGCCGAATTGCTCTTTGATTTTTCTGCGGAGTTCGCTATCGCCACACCCGGGTCAGAGCCGTTGCCGGCTCTCAGGGGGGGGCGTACCCGGGCCCCGTGCCTGGTTCATGTCGGATGTCTACGACCCCAAGAAGTGCGGCCGCTGCTACGGCAATGGCGAGGTCCTGTACACCTGGCTGGACATGAACTTCCGCCTCGCCTGCGACCACTGCGGCGGGGCGGGCTGGACTCAGGCGGGCACAGTGCTTTGGGTCCAGAGTCTGAAGGGCTTCGTTTTCCGCTGGTGCAAGCAACTCGTGTTGAGTTGTTGGACCAATGTGGTCTTTGTTTCTTCTTTTTTGTTATAAATAAAACATATAAAGAACAGAATCCGAGTCTTCAAGGTCTGCGGCCGGTGCCGCGGCCAGGGCACCTGTGCGTTCCAGATGCCCAAGGGCTGGAACTTGAACGCCGACTTCGTGGCCGCGCTGAGCGGGTGGCAGATCAAGTGCACGGTGTGCCTGGGCCGGGGCAAGGTGGCAGCCGTCAGGGACCAGGAGCCCACCCAGCGCAAGCGCTTGGAGGCACCGAAGGGGGGAGGCTGGCTTTGACTGGATTGCCTTGGATTCCCCTCAAGTCCAGAGAGGAACTGTGGGAGAGCCGAGCGGGGTTGGCGCCCGAGGACATGACCAAGCTAGAGATGCAGGACGAGCTGCGGAAGATGAAGCGGAAGGCCCACAGCGGGGAAGCTGGGTTTGTTTGCAGCTCGAAGATGCTCCATTGAAGTCTGGGACAGCCCAAGATTCCTGGAGGCCTCACCTCTCGCTACCGGTCCGGTGGCATTTGAAATTTTGATTCGTCCCTTCGAGGTGAGCAGCAACAAGGCGGAGCTCCAGCGCCGGCTGGAGGACGTCTTCGAGACCAACGACCGGGGCTGGGCGCCCCGAGGGGTGCCGGCCATCTCCGAGGGGCAGTACCTCGCCAGCGGCAGCTTCCGCGACGTCTTCCTGGTGACCTACACCAAGGGCCCACGCAAGGCGCATGGGATCTGGGATGGATGGGAGAAGTGCAAAGGGGACGTGCTTTTCGAATCGCTGGGAGAACTGGTCTGGCGTTTGGACTGGACCTTGTCATGGTTTGGGCATTGACCCAAATGTGGGCCAAAGCCTCATTTGCCCACAAGCACGACCCTGCTTGCAAGGGCATGAAGGGTGTCTACAAGGTGTTCAAGGACCCCAAGATGGAGAACTTGATCGCCGAGGAGCTGCAAGCGGTGGAAGTGGCTGGGGCTATCATCAAGGCGTTCAATGCCTTCAACGACTTGCAGGGAGGCGAGTGGCATGTCCCTTATCTTGCTTTGTCTCTCATTGAGTTCACCGATGGGTTAGAACCGAGTTGTTGCCCATTTTGAAAGGGTGAGCAAAAAGGCCTTCTGCATGGCCGCTGTCCATTGGACTTCAAACGGCTTTTGCCAGGAGACGCTAGGCGTCGAGTCTACCTGAACAAGCCGGAGCTGTGGAGCGCTGACGGCAGGCCGGTGCTGGTCGAGCCGTTGATAGAGGGCACCTACGCCAAGTTTAACTCCAACAGCGGATGGGTGAATGAGGGCTACAACATGATGCAGGCTTTGTCCCACTTTTCCTACCATGTCACAGAGGGCCGGTACTTACTCTGCGATCTGCAGGGTGGGGGTGGCTGGGCAAAATCTCTCGGCGTTCCCGCGGCTCATTATGTCCAGGTGAATTTCCTTTTATTGGCCTTTCGCTTCGGAGCCCATTATTGGCAGACAGCCCTGGCCCCAACCCCCAAACCCCAAACCTACCACTAGCAACTTGGAGAGCCCTCAAATTCTACCTTTCGGTTTCTTGGGGGGGTCATTGGGAAAACAATGTAAACCCGGCCAACCGCTTTGGTAAAACCACACACAAGACTAGCTTGAGTCTCGCTTGCTTTAGCCAGTGATGGGGGCAGGTAACGAACAAGGATCGCCCCAAGAGCATCTCGCCCATGCCGGCTCTGACTTCAGACTTTAGGCCAATGAAGAGGTCAGGATCGACTGGATCAGATCTCAGCTTTTCCTTTTCGGGCACCTCCGAATCGCGCCCCCCTCCCCCTTTTTTCGTAGGCTCGACTTTTTCCTGGACCGCCCGCAGGGCTCCCGGCTTCTGCATTCGCTGTTCTCTCCGCACTTCCCCTCCGATCTGCGCGCTGCTTCCCCAACTCTTCGCTCCGCTCTTCTTTTGGCTCTTTTCCAAACCAGTTCCGCTGCTCCTTGATTCTCTGCTCTTCATTGCCCACTCTTTGCTGCGCTCTGCTTTTTGCAATCTTCGCTCCACTCTTCCTCCCATCTCTTCACTCTGTTCTTCTTGCCTCTCTTCTTCTCACTCTTCTCTCCGCTTCGCTCTGCTCTATTCTCCATTCAGTTTCCTGCTCTTCAAGCTTATGCCCTCTGCTTGCACTCTGCCGCGTGTTTTGTGCCTTGTGCCTTGCAGTCGCTTTTTGACCGGAGGACGCAGGGCTGTTCGAGCGCTTTGGCTGTTATTAAAGTGAGCCGGTGTAGCCTTGCGCGGACGTTTGCTTTTGTGCCTCCCCTGGCCTCAAGTTTTCTGTAGTTTGCTGCTCAAATTCAAATGCCAAGGCTATGACACACACTATGTGCTCACAGACCCCGCGGTCCTCAGCCGAGCCAAAGAGTTCGGTTCTACGGATGGGGGCCTGGCCATGATGGAAAACTTCTTCGCGCACCACGCGTGCAACGAGTACTGCGCTCCCCAGCCGCGTTGTTTTTTTGCAAGCTGATGGTATTGAGGGCTCCGACTCGAAGCGTCCTCGTTGACAGAATCTCCACGCAGATCGTTGAAAGTACCGTTTCAAGTTGTTTCAACGGGCGACTCCCCTGCGGCTACACAAGTTTTACGTGGTTAAACTGCGCAAAGGCCTAGGTCCGCCTCTCGTTCCCGTATATCCTTGATGCATCGTGTGCAACAGCCTTGATCCAAGGAAAGGCATGAGGGCAAACACAACCAACTTATCATTGCAGAAGGCACCGAGGCTCATTTTCTGAAAGCTGTTTGCTGGTTTGCGGTGCGTCAGCATAGCAAAAGACCCGGGACCCACCACGTTCAGCATGCTCTAAGGACCCCAGGTGGTCGCGGCTGAACAACGCGCGGCCTGGCGCCCCAGTGCGATCCGGGACTTCCTTCTTCCCGCGCACTGGCCGCTCCACCGCGATGGACGCTTTTCACAATGAGGCCTTCCGACGGTGAGCGTCCTTCGCCAGAGCGAGGCGTGCTCCTTTACAGACTTCAAGCATGTCAGCTCGGGCGGCATGCTCCCCCGACGGGGTTTCTGCAGAGGAGCCTTATTTGCTCTCTTCTGACAAGGGGCTGCGCAGCTTCAGCTTTATGGCGCTGCCAGCTGCTCGAAGACGGCGCTGAGCGGCGAAAAGGGCGCTGTCAGCCACAGGCCTGTCTTGCCCCCGCCCACGCCCACGTCGAGCGTGGCCTTGGGCGGCGAATCCGGAAACAGGGGGCCTGTGTTCAAAACCCGCTTGGCCCGTTGGCCGTAGGTGTCCTTTTTGGTTGTTTTGCTAGAAAACTCGATGGCGATTCCTGCCTGGTGGTTGAATCTACCAGGGCCATCCATTTCCCCCAAAAGGACGATGTTTCTATGGGTGTGTCGAAGGTAGCCCTGGGAAAGGCACTGGATGGGTTTCCTGGTGGTTTCTGGAGACCCCCATCTATTTCCCTTGAAAGGACACCCATGCCCTCGGTTTCCAACTGGCCCTCGCGGAAAAAAAAAAAACCTCCGGCCTGGGAGGCTCGGCGCCCTGCCCTGGGCCTCATCTCCCTCTCGGCGGATAGAGAGGCGGCAATTGCTGCAGGTGGGGTGGCTTGGGATCCGGTCTCAAACTTGGGGGATGGCCTCCCCTGAACATCATGTTGGGCACCATGTTGCTTGAGAATGGATGTCTCACTAAAAGTGGGCCAGTCTTTCCACATCAGTATGCTTGGCTTGAATCATGCAACCACGGACTGAGCTCTCGTGTAGGTCTCCTTGCTTAGTGACAGAAAGAGGTAAAGTTTCAAGCAATCAGCGCTTGATTCCATGAATGCGTTCGGAATTGCACCATCTCCAATTGCCTGATTTAGAGTTGCGGCCTTTGGCTGTGGCTTATTTGGTGTTGGCAGCGTTCAGCCCTAGCGTGCCATTGGTGCTCAAACATAGGCGTGACCAATAACCGTGCCTGTCAGCAGCGATTTTCTTGCAGCTTCCAGGCGCGGACTTCGTTGCCGTTGCCTCAGAGTTCAGAGTTGCCTCGGGTGGTTTGGTTGCGCACTGGCACGTTTTTTTTGGCCGCATAGCATGGACGGGCCACAAACAGTCCCAGAGACCCGGCCTGGTTTGTTCGGCTTCTCCTCTGGCCTGTGAGTGATTTACGGTCCCTGTGCTGTGCGAAAGGAGCCGTTGCCAGGTGTATGGAGATCGTGTGCGGGCGCAGCAACAGCTGCTGCGTCGGATGCAAGAGAAGCTGGGCCAAGAAAGGTTGAGCAGCTTCTGGGCGGATGCTGCGGCAAGCTATAGCCTGGGCTTACGATTTTAAGCAGTATTTGCTATGTCGACCAGCCACCTCTGGACGGCCGTTGCGCGTGCCGTGACATTTTAGCTGGGATCATTTCAGCAAATGCAGTGTCATTTGGCATGGCAGCTGAGGAGATTCATCCGGCATATCCGGCCAATTTTTCCTGGGCGCAATACTGAAAACTGTGCCTCGGGTAGGGCCGAACATGTCATTCGTCGGGTCATTTGTTAGGCCATTAGAAGTGATGTAGGAAGACAGACAACCTCAGAAGGCCGGTCACTAAGAATTGAACTCGCAACCATCACCCTCTGAGCTTTTCTCATAAGCACCATGGTTTCCATGAGCTGGTCCTCCAAGCCTAACGTTCAGCTTCGTTTGCTTTTTTCCCGTTCCCCGCCGGGGGGAAGCAAAAATGATGGCCTGATGGCGGCGCGGGTGGGCCTCAGCGAGGACCGGGGGGAAGCTGTTGCGCCCCGAACTGGGGAGGCCGACTTTCCTTTTTGGAAACAACTCTCAAGGGGGTACCGTCAAACGGAGGAAAGATCCATTTGGAGTTTTAGTTTGAGGTGCTGGCACTTGTGTTTGGCAGTGGGCTGGTGATTCCTGCTCGCTTGTAGATCATCCAACATCACTTATCCCAAATCAAAGTGGAGCCAGTGCTGCTTCCTCCTCCCCAAAATCTGTGAAGTCCCGCACACCGGAAGGGCAAGCCCACTGATTGTAGAATTGGCATGGGACTAGACATCCCCTTTTTCGACTGGGGGCACAATAGGGCACGGAAGACGGGGCGACGGCGTATGAGAGTTCCAGTTTCTCTGAGCCAGCCGCATTGGAACGAATAATGCTTATTTGGCCATGGGGCATAGCCTATGGCTCCATTTTCGGGCGGATGAACATCCATTTGCCACCTATTTTGATGGTCACCAGGGGTACGGAATTGGTTTTGACAACCACAGCCATTTGACCCATGGAATCATTTGACGCTTTTGCAAACCAGTCCCACCACTGGCATTTCGTTTGGGCAGTTCCAGGCCTGGGCCGTGGACGCACGGCATGTGGGCTGCTATACCGGCGGTAAGGCCGGGCACAGGAACCGCACAAAGGGGCGGAGGGGGGGACGGGGGTTGGGAACCTTCGTCGTTGTTGGCAAGATCCATTTTCTTTTCTTTTTTTGGTAAAGAGCATGGGCAACCACCCAGGGGGTTCTGCTGCCCTCTCAAAAGCAATGGGTGAATAGAATGCCAATGGCCTAAGCAAATATACTATCCAGGTGATGTTTGAAACTTTCTCAGCATTATTGACACGATTTTTGGGATGTTTAAACTTGAGAAGCCCTGCCAGTATGACACCGGGTTTGATGCTTCAAACATGAGGGGACGCCCAACCACGTGGCTTTCCTGTTGATTTCCCTTCAAACCAACTCCAAGAAATGGGAGTCGGGCAGAGCCGAGGTCGCCTTCTGCGAGTCGTCCAACCTCCTAGGTTGTGGAGCTGGCCTGTGTGCAGCTCAACAAGTCGTATGGGGAATGCGAGTCCCCTGTTTTTCTTCGAAGCAGCTGCAAGAATGGTGCGGGTCCCAAGAGAAGCCTGTTGGGATGTTGGCACCACTTAGATAGCCACGACTGGAAAAAGTTTTTTTTTTTGTTTTGTTTTGTTTTAAATCACTCGCTGTGATTGCAACGGAAGCTGTTAGTCAGTTAGTCAAGAGGATCGCTGATTTGGGATGATCCACATTTTGGCTACAACTTGCTTCTTTCGGGACGGGCAGCCCAATCCCGAATGAGCCCAACGGAACAGGGGGGGATCTTGAGATGAATCAGGAAATCCCAGAAGATTACTTGTTGCCTCAACATGGCAACCGCTGATGCAAGGTCCCTTGTAAAGCAAGAGTCTCCGCCGGCCCTCGCGCCCCGAGTTGTGTTGGATACGTGTGTGGCTATGAATCGGAATGGGGGACCCCTCTAAAATGGTTGGAGGAACCCCACGTGAATGATGCCCAGTGGGTCCAAAATTGAAGTTCTTGCAGGTGTTGCGGAATTCAGGGGACCTCAAGATGCTTGAACTTTTGAACATCTCATACCCCTGAAAAGGACCAAGCACGTTTTCTTGGGAAAGGCTAGACCCTTTTTTGGAGTGGTGTTTGGGTGGTAGGACACATCTTTATGAACATCTACAAGTTGCTGCGTCCCATCCTCCCCACAAGCCCCCCCAGGGCAAAGCTCGAAGCGAGCGCCAGGCCTTTGTGAGGAGGAGCTTCACCTGGTGGACGCTGCCCTCAAGGCGACCAGACCGGGATAGGCATGCAGAATGGGTCTCCCCCCCCCCCCCCAAAAGGTCGGCGTCCCTGAAGTTTCCCTTATAAAACTTGTAGCCAGCCCCAAAAAAGGGGAACTCTACTCTGAAAAGAAGGCGGACCCAACTTGGCACCCGGGAGAACTGGGTGAAGTGCGCCTCCTTGGGAGCAATTCGCTCCGTGCGGCTGTCAGGTGCCGACGCGGCGGGTGTCGCAGGAAGGGGACGGGGTGCTGACCTTCGCAATCGACCACCTGGGCCTGAATGCCTGCACTAGCCACAGGCACATGGGCCCGTTGGGGTGGGTGTTTCGGGTTGGTGCGTGAGCTGAGGGGGGCTGGCAAAATCCAACTGTGCACGACTCACGACTGGGATTGTTTGGGGTGAAATGGACCTTGACAGGCATCCAGGGTTTGCATCCCGAGTGGAGCACTGCTTGAGGAGTGGTCTGCTGCGGCATTTCACCCTGGGTGCAGATCTCAGAGGATCCCTGGTTTCAAGCTCTGAAGGTAGCGGATGCGCTTACAACCCCTCTCCAAAGTTTCACTTGTGGCATGCAAAAGGGGCGGGGCAGTAGTATCAGTGATGCTTCGTTCTATCCTCTGCAGGGGATTGCTCTCGCTCAAAGGTGAGACGATCACCTTGGCGAGATCATGGAGGGGTCATGAGCAGGCGCGGACGGGTGCCTTGAGCCAGACAGGCAGCACAGATCGGTCATTCCAACATTGGAGCTGTACTTTCTACAATAAGATTTATGTCAGAACAACTTTTTTTTTGGGTAAAAGGGTGTTGGTTCAGCCATGTTTTTTTTCTTCAAATCTTGCATGCACAGGCTGTCAGCGTGTCAGTCAGTTCACGTTCACGTGCCAGTTCGCCTTACCTCTCGACAGTGCCTAGCTTGTTGTTTGCCTGATCTCAAAGACCCGAGGTGTGTCAGAACTCTCCCCAAGGATGGTCTCAACCCAAACCTTCGGCAGGTTGGCCTTTTCGTCCGTCGTGTTGGATATTGTCCGTATGTTGTGTTTCCAATTTTCAGAAGTCTGCCCTCAAGTTTCCCACTAACTTTCAATGAGTTTCCTTTCAGTCCCCGTTCTTTTTCCAACCGGAGTTTCCTCATGTTTGAACAAGTTTCCCTCAAGTGTCCGCCTTTGGCCTTGGTTTAATTTGTCAGGGGGCGTTCTTTTGGTCCGTTCGCCGAAAAAGGGGTCCGTCTCACTTGGGTGTACCTCCCCCATCCCCCCCGTCCGGCCGACCGGCCGAGAAAGGCGTCGTGAGGTGGTGGCGGACGTGAGCTTCGACGCCACGGGGGCGCTGGTGGCCACCGGCTCGGTGGACCGCACCGCCAAGGCGCGCACGGATCCCCGAATCCCCGTGCCCAGCCCTTGGGGCCCTGGGCCATGTTTCCTATTCTTGGGTGTTTTGCCTGGGCAGAATAGATGGGTTTCCCTGGTTTACCTGGTGCCTTAATCATCTACCAGTTGTTTTATTTACAAAATGCTAGGACACCACCCATGCTTGGGGCGTATTTGTCGCCTTTTTTTTTAATCCCTGGAGTGGGTAGTTTAATTTGGCCCGTCAGATAGGGGCGTGTTTTGTCAGCTTTTGTTTTCTTGAGTGGTTTTTGCAGATGGCAGATACCCAGTCGATGCAGAAGACAGGTGCCAGACGCTGTTTTAGCGGGTCCCCCCTTTTGAGAGACACCCAAACATTGCAAGTGAAACAATCGCCTCCTCCACCGAAGCCTGGAAATTTGCGGTGGGTGACAGGGTTTACTTTGCTTGGCTCAAGGTCTGCCCCCTGTGCTGGCATGCCTGAAAGGGCGCGGCATCACACTCCAGAAGTGACTGGAGCGCAGGTGTGGGACTTCCAGGGTTACTTTTGCACCCACAACTTCAAAGGCCACGCCGGCATCGTGACTTTAGCGCGCCTCGCTTGCAAGTGCGGTGTGTAGCGATGGTGTTGCTTTCCCACGTCAAGGCTCTGGCACTGTCCTGAGAACAGCCAAGGAGAGCTTGACTTGGCTGTGGGTCAAAACCAATGGTACCATTTTGGGGTAGGTGCACGGGCTTTTGACCCATGGCCACTGATTCAATCCTGGTACTGCAGTTCTGGGACAAGTGGCTTTGATTGTTCGACCGCTGGCCGTGGCACCAAGGCGCTTTCATCCAACAAGGCTTCAGCTCGTCACCATTGCCGACACAGAGGCCATGGATGGGGCGAACTTTTTTCCTCCGGAGCCGTGCGAAATGATGAATCAAACCCTTGGCACAGGATTGCATCACTGGCACTGTCCTTTTTCCGAGGTGCCCGTTTGTGAAGAAAAAGCGCAAAAGGACCACCGAAGCTGGTCTTTTTTTTTCTTGTTGGGGACGCGCCCCGTGATCCATGTGGTTCTTCGAGCCCTGGAGCCTTTCCGCGTTGATTCTGTGGAGGCGAGGCTTTGGGACCTGGAGTCCTCCCAGTGTGTGGGCATCATGAAGGCCGCTCGGGGTTGGCCGAGGTCGTGCCAAGGCGAAGTCGGAAATTCGTTGAACACCTGGAGAGGAGCCACAAAATACGTAATATGGCTGTGGGTCAAAACCAATCGTACCAGTTTGGGGTAGGTGCACCACCCATTTTGGTCTATTTTAGTGGGGATTGGGATGTTCACTGGGGGGTACGGAATTTTGACCCATGGCCATAGAATTTGGAGTTGCCTTTGAACAACATGTCCGGATTTCAGAGTGTGACAGGATCACCTGGCGAGCATCTCCTCGATGTGCTTTGGCCTGGCTCTTGGCCCAAGGGCAACATGCCAAGCAGTTGGCTTCCCACAGAGTGCCCCTTAGAACAACCACGGAGTCAAATGCAAAGCTGACAAAAGCAAAACGAAAGCAGACCAAGACGCAGATGCTTTCGGAAAGACGCCCGCATTCCTGGTCCGTTTTCGGCTCGTTTGTGTCCATGATAGCCTTCTTTGGAGATTCAGAGACGTCTGCAGGACAATGATGCCTTTTCCGTACTATGAGTTTGGCCCACATTTTGTTGATCGTCTTCTCAAAGGGCCATCCTTCAGAAGCAATGTGAGCGGCTTGCGTGTAAAGCAGCCGAGACACTCTACTCGATCAGAGCAAACACAATCTATATGACTGTGGCTCAAATAAATGTACCAAAATGGCCCCTTGGTAAATGGAACCAAAGACTAAAACCTGCGAAACCCTAGCTCTTGAATTTTGAGCCACACCCAAAAGAAATTGGTTGTGGCCGTGGTTCAGAGACCAAAAACCTTTCGACTGAAACGTCTGCAGATCTCGTTTGCTGAGGCCAAGTGAAGGGCCGGCACTTCGAGCTGGTCACTTCCGGCCGGGATCAGGCCTGCGGCCTGTGAGGGGCCCCGTTTTTGTAGGGTACCCCCTTTTCGGGCACACACACACACACAGAATTCAGCCTAGGCTTGCAAGTGGTTTTGCAGCCACCGTGATTGGGTAAGTGCACGACGTCAATGACACTCAACCTGGTGTCCAAGAACGCCTCACCTCAGCATCAGGCACGTGCACGTCAGCTCTGCGCAGCTAGAACTTGCCAGCTAAGCCTCGACGCAATAGGCCTAAATGGGCGGTCTATTTTAGGGATTGCCTGAAGATAAGAGCAGCCACCAGACAACAAGGAGGTCAGATGAATGCGCCTTTTTGCTGGCATGATGCCCTTGCCATGTTGTCCTTTTGCGGCCTATTTGGAGCCGGTGAAGGGTGTTTACACAAGCGCCAACACTTCGGGAGGAACTTGTTCAAAGCCGAGGGCAAACTCAAGACGAATTCAAAGCGGGTTCCAAGCCAGCACACCCACACACATATAACACATTTATGCACGCACTGCCACTTGTTTGCTGAAGTGTGACATATTTACGGCAAACAAGACAAGGGGATGCGGAGAATGATGGTCGTTGGGCCGATCCATTTTTCTTGGGCAGGTGGTGAATGTGTGGAACATCCAGGGTCAATGCTCCTTGGTGCGACTTGGCTGCAACGTGGAGTCTTGCTGGCTTCCCATTCATTGGCGTACGTCCTTCTTGCCAGTGCAGTGTACTGGCGCTAAGTCCTGTTTGCTCTGGCTATGGCCACCCCAACACGACCAGTTTGTGGCCTTTGCCCCCAGTCTGAGGGATTGAGGGAGCCAAATCTCGGGGCCGCAAAGGGTTTTGCCTGGCAAGGCGGTCAATCCCGGCCGGGGCCCCCAGGAGTCGCGGTTGCTCGCTTCGGTCGTGGCACATGTCGGGCTTCAATGAGCAAACACTCCATCGCCCCCAATGCCTAGGCATAGGCCAGGGTTGGCATTTAAGGGGGCGGCCCACGGCATGATGCAATGGAAGGTGCAAGCGCACCTTCTCACAGCATGAACACGTTTGATCGAGGTCAGATTGTTGCTGGATTGCTGGGTCATACGGTTTGTTTAGTTCCTCTAGTTTTTTCGTTGGGTCTTTGGATCCTTCCTTCCTTCCTTCCTTGCTTCCTTCCTTGCTTCTGTCTTGTATCCTCGCTCCTTCTGATAAGTCACCTGTGCGTTTGCTTGTTCTTCGTAACTTGCTGAATATTTGTCAGCGGCCAACTGGTGCGTGCCTTTGGGCTCCATTCATATCCCATGGGCAACCGGCGTTTCCAGCTGCGCAGCTCTTTCGAGGTCTTCGAAAGTGTCGAGGGCGTGGCTGCAGCCTGGGGCCGAGAGGGTTGACCTTCAACCTGGGCTCGGTTCACGGGCCTGAGAGCGGGAACGCCCTTTTCATTAGGTTCCGGTTACAACTATCCATCCCATCCCATGCCATGCCAAGAGAAGAGGCAAAAGACTGAGGGGGAGAGAGAGAGAGAGAGAGAGAGAGAGCGAGAGAGAGAGAGAGCGAGAGAGAGAAAGAGAGAGAGAGAGAGAGAGAGAGGGAGAGGGAGAGGGAGAGGGAGAAAAAGAGAGCACCATCCCCATGCCACGGCATCCCTTGCCATCCCACCCCACGCTGTCCCACGCCATCCAATCCCATCCCATCCCATCCCAGCCCACATCCCACCCCATCCGGTTTTCCACTGTCTCAGGTTCCCTCCAAGCTCCTGCGGCAGCAGTGCGTCCATCTCAGCCTTTCGTCTCGTCCTGCTGGTCTCTTTTGGAGCCGTCTCGTCAGGCAAAGAGCGCACAGTCTTCCGCGGCGCCTTCGCAGATTGGCTCCGGCAGGCGGGCTTTCGTCAGGCAGGAAAGAGGCACTTCGGCGGTCGGAGCGCCTTTTGCGTAGGCCAAAGAGCCGGGGGCCCAGGAAGCTGACCTCTGGTACATTGATGGCGACGCTTTGAGGCCGCCAGCCTTTGTGATTTTCACGGTGGGCAACAAAGGCCGGCGAAGTGTGGGACTCTGGGACCGCGCTTAGGCTTCGAGCCGCCCCTCTCCTCAAGATCGGGGGACGGGGGACGGGGCGTCAGAGACCGCGGCGCAGGCGTCATACGAGCCTGGAACCCCTTGGATGGAAAGTGCGTGGCCACCCACGTGTCGGACTCGGCAGACAGAGGGTGAGGTGAAAGTTAAAACTAAAACGGAATCAAGGGCCGGTGGTATTGCTGGTACCGTTACGTCAAGTTACCTTGCAGGTGAACTCAAGGCCGTCCCAACCACAGGCGCCGCGCTCTACAAACAGCCCCCTACTGCCAAGCTAATCAGCAAAGTCACCAGCAAGATACCCCGCAAGTCCTGTTGCACTTGCGTGACAGGGGCTGTCTTGGAGGGCAACGCGAGCATTCTCCGAATACGCAGGTTAAAAATAGCTGAGGCTTCGCCACACGCAGCCAAAGGTGAGCTGCGGCAGATACTTAGCTGGGCGCCCCAGGGAAGCGTTGTACAGCGGGGTATTGGAGCACACCACACTTCTGAAGTTTGCTCGGCGAAGCATCCTCCTGCATCTTTGCGCCCGGAGGCTTAGATTCCGCCACTGGCACCAAGATGGTGACCATCGGCGAGGCTGGGGAGCTCGCTTTCGGTGCCGGGCTTCAGCGCTTCTGGATGTTCTTTTTTTCTTCTTTTTTTCTCTCCCCCTTTCGGTCTGCGTTGACTGAAGACGTCGGCCATCAACGTTTGCATAGGCAAAACGTGCTTCTGCGTCTTGGGACCGGCAGGACTTGAACCTAATGATGTGGTCGCTTCCAGAGTTTGAAGTCTTCAGCCACATCATGGGTGGCCACCTTAGTTCTTGTACCTGAGCAAGCCTTACAGAAATCCATGATGCTTGGCTGTTTGCGTGTTGCCGCACCTTCTTGAGGACACAATGATGAGATTGTGCATGTCCAGCTCATCCCGCAGATCACTTGGTGACGCCCCAAGACTACTGCTTTGCGACACCTTGAATAAACGGAATGGACTTAAGGCCAGAGGAAATGGACGATGCTGCGTCGGGGTCGCAGGCTCAGACGAGAGTGCCGAACGCCGCACTGGTTCTTGCCGAGCAACCATGAGAGACGGGCCAAGCGTTGAGCCAGCGAGAGCCGGCATCGGCGTCCGGCACGAGTTGACAGAACCAGACCGGTGAGGAAGGCGAAGACCGGTGAGGAAGGCATCGGTCGATCTCGGGACCCGAGGCCCGCGACTGCGGACCGCTTCGTGTGCATCGCCAATGACGAGCATCCCAGGCCCTTGGGGGCCCTTCGGTAGACCTCGGTGCTGCAGAAAAATTTGGAAGCCGAATGAGCTTTCGAAAAGGCGGCTTTTCTGGGTTGATTCTGTTGGGGTTGGTTTCTCGTGAGCGTTTCATGCTGTTTCAAGGGTTGAAAGGGAAGATATGTACCTGTAGGTGTCAACTCAGTACATGGATGGATAATCTAGAGGAGGTCGGCCACCAAATTGCGCATGAGGGTTGATCGAAAGAACCTTTACATGTGGTGACCATTAGGGAAACCACGAACAAAGAATTGATCAACCTCCACATATTTGCCCGCAGACCTGACCGCGAAAGAATGCGAGGTTGACTGTGCACGTGTTTGTTGTGCGCAAGCTGCGCCTAGGGGGCCGCGCCATTGCGCACAGTTAACCGCGTAGCAGCGTGTGGATGACAGAGAAAGCATGTGCGGCTGGCCGCAATGTCGGACCATCACTCGCCGTTTCATTCTTTCCTCAAGTTTTCAAGCTGCACAAGACTAAGGAATCTTTCTTCCTGACATGCACACATGGCCATAAGTCAAAATCCCGTACCCCCAGTGAAGACTAAAATGGGTGGTGAATTCACCTACCCCAATATGGTACCATTGGTTTTGACAACCACAGCCATGTGCCATGGGGGTCCATCTTGGGGCGACGGCGTGCGACTGCGACAGGGTGGTGAACTGCGAGGGCTTCGGTGCGGCGATGCCGGGCACGAAAGGGACGGTTCGGAGGAAGCTACAGGTTGCGAGTTTGGGACATGGAGACCTCACCGAGTTTTTTGGTGAAAGTCTTAGGTTGCTAGTGTCATGCATGGGCGGAATTAATAGGGACTAGTTGGACAGCTCCGTCGTGCAGCCATTAGCCATGCGCTTCGTGACCTCCACACCTCCAAAAGAATTGTAGAACAAGGAGCTAGATGTGTGCACCAGCTCCCAGACCATATGAGGTGGATTGAATCCTGCACCACCCTGAGAACTGCAAATACCAACAGACGATGAGTTCAATGATGGTTTCATTTCGTGGTGCGAAATGGATTTCGCAACCATCCGCAGTATGGGGCCCTCAGCTAGACACGGAAGGGTTTCGCCCTCGTTTTCCACGAGGCTCCGGGGTCACAAAGATGTGGTCATCTCCTGCGATGTCTCGGTGGACGGGGCCTGGATCGCCACGGGAGGCGCGTTTAGGGGGGTTATTTCGCCCCGTCAACCCCGAAGCCGTGTTGGTGACTTGGTGGTAAAACAGCTTTCGCTCAGAGGATGTGTTTTCTTGGAGGATTGAAAGATCCCCAGCTCAAGGGTCAGCGACCTTGGTCATCTCAGGATGGAAAGGGGAATGGACCCAATGGTGATCGTGGGAAGGGCATCTTGGGTAAGGGCTCAGTCAGGATGTGCTGCTCTTCCCTTGTGCCTTGTGCAGAGGTCTGAAGACGCCTGCGTTGTTTGTTAAGGTGGTTTGGAATTGATGGGAATGGGCTCTGCCCAGCCATCTTTATATATATATATAGTTTCATATAATATAATATCGTATGGTACAACACAATATAACATAGTATAATATAATATACATGGCAACATGCATGTTGCGGGCCTCGTGGCATGGGCTTTGGGAAGGATGCACAGGGCGACTTGGAACTTGCAATCCGGAAATCCAGTATTTGGTCACGGATTTGAATAGGGGACCTGGATTGGTGGACCCAAATCCCGACCTGAATGATGTTTAATAACGAGTGCCCAGTCTTAAATTTCATGCCCATCTGGTGAAGCTGAGTGATGCTGGGCCTCGAGGAAAGGACCAGATCATCCACATTTGGAGCGCTGCCAGCTGCGAGCTGGCAGGGGGCCGAGCCGGGAAGAAGCCGGGGGCGGAGGCGGAGAGGCCCAGAGGAGGAAGCATAGGTGTTCTTTATTGGGCTAGTTTGGTTAGGAAAGATCAATGAAAAGATGGGTTCGACTGGTTTAGGTTGGTTTTATGCCATGTACTAGGGCCATCTATTTTTCAAATTCATGGCAGGGAGGTTTCAGCCGGTTTTGGGCAAACTTTCGGGTTCGAAGCTCGATGCCTCGATGCCCTGAGGGCAAGTGCCACGCCTCGCTGTGGCTTGAGGCTTGCACGTGCTCGGGGCATGCAGGAGATGTGCCAGGCACTGAGCCGCGCATGTTGAGAGGCAGGCCCAACGGACCCCATTGGATTTCCGGAATTTTGTTTCATTCGCGCGTCCAGGGCGCCGGTTCTTTTCAACTTCCGAGCGTCTGAGGTCCGCCCTCTCCTTCGCCAAGCGCCGGCCGCGCTCGGCGCGGGCCTCAGCCGGGCCGGAGGACCGAGCTTGGTTTTTTCTTTTTTCGTTTGGAAGACAGAGGTTGGTAAGGAGCCAAAGGGAAACAGGTCAGGATTCACAGCGACCTAGTTTGGGAGCACAGAGACTTCAAAGCTATGGTGGTGGAACCAAAAGCCATAGTTTTTTTTTTTTTTCCCCCGTGCTGCTCATTTACTTGCTTCAGGTCGCTAATAAGCGCAGGATTTTGAAGGTCAGTCTAGCGGGCAGCCAAATGCTTTTCAACACTTTCGGCAAGGAGAAGTTGCATAGAGGTTACAGAGTATATGTTCTAGCTTTCAATGGGGGAGACACAGATACACATTCATTGCCCACATTTGAGGCTATCATGAGGGCTGTTCGGAAACAGACACCTAGTGAAGGCCGGATCGCTCATTTTTCTTACAGACGCCACTGCGATCCCCCGAATAAGACAAGTTTGTCACTCTGCATATAGGGGTGTCTGCTAGATCGATCCCCATTTCATGGGAAGCGCATATTGATACGCGGCCTGCTCGACTTTCTCTAGACCTGCTTGTCCATGGTTGCCAGCCCTTTATGGATGGAGCGCCCTTCAATACATGATCCAGCATGATGCCCATCGAGGAAGCCACGGCTACAGCCCATTTGGGCGAGTTTTCCCTTTCTTTGGGGCTACTTTTTTTTGGTTGGATTTTAAAGGCATGCCCAAAAGTCAAAGTAGCCAACCCTTTTCGGGTTTTCCAATTTGGAAACAAACCCGATATATATTTCGAGACGTGCGGAGCCTCCACCGCTGGCGTCCTTTTGCCAGCCGCCCCCGTTGCCCAGCTCCGGGCTGCGTCGCAGCAAGAGACGCTGCCGATGCTGCTGGTGAGCGCCAGCCGACTTCTTGGTGCGCGGGCGGGGGGGGAAGAAGTGGCCGCGGCCATGGTTGCCGTTGCAATTGAGATTTGAGGCATGGGCGGGGAAAAGGGGGGGCGACCACAGTTCTTGAGCTGAAACAGTTAAGGAACCAGATCTGCGATGTAAGCAGTTCTTGGCTGAAGTTTTAGATGGAGCTCGGTGACTGCGTTTGCATTGCCTGAGGCCAGGACAAGACGATGAAGATTTGGGAGATCCCCAGTGCGCGGGCCCTAGTGGGCGGAGATGAACCAACCCCAAACCGCACCGTAGACCACCACAAACCACCCTGCCCTTCAAGAGACAAACAGAAAAACACCAGAGGAACATCTCTTGAAGTGAAAGCATCCAGTTTGCCATTCACGGACTTCCTGGTGTTTGGCCCCGGAGGCATGCTGACGGGTTTGAAACGCGGATTCCTCGGTCCAAGTCCTTGCGCCAAGGCAAAGGAACTGGACAAGGCCGGGGGTGATTCAACAAATCACAGAATAAAGAGCTCGTGAGCCAGGCTCCTTGAAAAGAAGGAATCCAGACTGAATAGACTTTTTTTGACTGATTGACCTTTGGGGGCGGGGAAGGGTCACTGGGTCACTTTCCCTCAAGTCCTCAAGTGGAGAGGTCGAATTGTTCAAAGGGATCCATCTTCGCGAGGTGCTTGGCTCTGGCACCAAAGTGAAGAAGGCCAAGGCCACCGCCGACGCCCTGGCGCCTTGTTTTTCTTCCGCCCGAGACGTTTTGATTGGTTTGGTTTGAGTCGTCTCTTGGACATCCCTTTTAAATGAAAAGGGGTAGATCAAAGAATGGCATCCCTTTCTTTCAGTCGACCCCAACAAGGGGTACCTCAAAAAATGGGCATGCTTCGGCTTCGGCTTCTCAGGCGACCCACAAAGGTAGCTCCAAAAGACAAAGGACGCCTCTGGAGCTGACACCGCGCCTCAGGTCATCGCGCACTCCAAGGAGGTGAACGATGCCCCGCGCTCAGATTGGACAGAGCGGCCCATGGCTGTCGGGCGAACGTGGTATCGCAAGACAGGAACATTCGCAGAACCACAGAGCCACAGATGTGGGGAATTTACGATCAGCCCCTTTTTTTGGTTGAAACAAGGGGAGCCAACAGGAAAACGAAGCCATTGTGGGTTCCCCCGTTTTGGCCCTGCGAACTCGCGCTGCGCGCGAGGTCCTCGTCTCGCCCAACAACAAGCTGATTGCCACAGGCGGCCAGGACCCGCTCCGCGCGAATCGAGTGAATCGACGGCTAGGAAGACTCGTGTTCTCCGCAGGGGACCATTACACACTTGTCTAGTTTATGCCTGCTTTGGGTGAATGCCCTTGCGCAAATCAAAGTGGCAAAACAAAAGCCATGTGAGGACAAGCTGGTGCGCATTTGGAGCTTCCCAGAGGGCGACCTCTTGGGAGAATGTGCGCAACTCAGAGCCAGCCAGTCAGGCTGCGGGTTTGGTGGCTCCCCCGATCTTGCATACATCATCACCATATCGCCCTGGATCCGGTGTCCTCCCATTCTCAGCTCAGCAGCATCTTAGTCTGGGCAACATGCCATCATGTCACATCCTGTTCGCAGAGAAAGCGGCGGCTTTGTCTCCCGCGTGTACCTGTACAAATCCGCCTTGCTCCGCGCGGCTCCGCGTGTACCGAGGCAAGGGCCACCGGAGGGGCGTGTGGTGTGTGGCCTTCTCGCCCATTGATCAAGTGGTGGCGTCCGCCTCCGGCAGCGGCCTGAGGCTCTGGGTTGGGTCCGACACCTCGACCGTACCACGTCCAAGCCGCAACACGGGTTAGCCTCATCCAAGGGGCAAACAGGGGTCATTATTTTGACGGTTTCTGGGGCTTATCAAAGTCATAAAGTGGGGTTGTTTCTTTTTCACCCGCCACTTAGGGGGTGACTTTGACCATGGTAAAATTATGAGGCCAGCTAAATGTATTTGAAGTGACATGTGTATGGGGGCTTCCCAATTCCAAGAAAGCTGTGTGACCCCAGGTGTTTGTGGGCTTTTTGGACCTGAGGTGACACCACGATCAGATTGTGGAACCTGAAGGATTTCAGGCACGTTCGAGCTTTTCGATGGGATTGGGGTTTCATTCTGCTTGGGAGATGATTCGAAGGGCATGGAGGCTGACCTGGGCGAGCTGGACTTTCCTCTCGCAGGGCTGGGTTTCCTGGAAGGGTGTTCTTTAGATTCCGCGTGTTTGACACCTACAGCATGATCTCTTTGGCTTCGTGGTTTGTTAGACAGCTTGAAGGCATTCACCCATCAGCTCTCGTTCTCATTTGCATCGGAGGCACTCCACACCAAGCACGGCCAATTCCCCCTCCTTCATGTTCCTTTGATGGTGCCCAGTGGGATTTGTCTGGATTTTTTTGGCACCTCTTCCTTAGTCCACCCCCACAGCCTGCGGCTTTGGCCATCACTCCGAAAGTTTCCGCGTGGAGTCCCTTTGAAACGAAGAGGGATCCCCCCGCCCCCCCCCCCCCCCCGCCCCCCGCCCGTTTTGGGGCACGCCTCTGTGGCTATGAATTTTAATAAGGGTCCACAAAAGTGGCTGGACATAAATCCCCACCTAAATGGTGTCCACCAAAGGGTCCCCCATAAAAAAAAAGAAGGAAAAAACAATCAAACAAAAAAACAAGACACCCCGTGAACCCGGCAGGGCCATCCGGAGCTTCCAGGGCCACGGCAGCGCTGTGCTGCGCGTGGCCTTCCTGGGCAACGGCATGCAGCTCATGAGCAGCGCGGTGGACGGCCTGGTGAAGCTCTGGCATATCAGGAGAGCCACGGGGGCACGGCTCACCACCCGGGGAGACTCCCCCAGACGAACCTTCCCCAGAAATAGCTCCCCCCTTTTTGTTTTTTTTGGTTTGCTTTTTTGTGGTCCCTTTGTTTTTGCACCAACCAGGCAAAAGAGATATCATTATTTTGCTGGGGTCCTAATTCCAGCATAGTAACATGGAAGCTCCCAGGACCCTGTTGGAAGACTTGTTCCACTTGCAGAGGCCTTCTGTAAACTGCCATGTTAGTTTGAGGGAGCGTAGTTGAAGGTTAGTGTTGGATAGTCCCAGCCACAGATGCTTTACATGGTTCTGGGTGGGACATGGTTCTGGGTAGACCATTGCAACAAAAGGTTTTGATTGTGGATGCCGGGCCGTTGCCGGTACGCGGTCCTTGCCCTCGGTCGGATAAAATACAAAAGGAAGTGAGGGAGGGCAGCCGCATGGCAGGATTGAATATGGCTGTGGCTCAAAATTCAAGAGCTAGGCTTACGCGGTTTTAGTCTTTGGTTCCATTTACCAAGGTGTCATTTTGGTACATTTATTTGAGCCACAGTTATATGTGCTGGGGTGTTCGTTGACCATGTTTGCTTGGCACTGCATCTTTAATGATTTAGCTGCAACGAAAACAGCTGTCCTGGTTAACGGAAGGCAGAGAGTGCACCGGAGTGTTGGACGGTTACTTCAGAGAGGGGCACGTCATGAGATGTAATTAGATGTGAACAACTCACGATTTTAACTTCATTTTCCAGCAACCATCACCAAGAGCCATGATTGAGAAGAACCAGTTGCAAACGGATCTCTGAGTTGAGGATGGGCCAGGCGGGGAATTTTCCCGGTGTCCAGGACTGCCGAGTGCGCCGGCACTTTCGAGGAGCACTCCAGCAAGGCGCGCAAGTTCAAAGTCGGCGTGTCTTGCGCCGGTATCCTCTTGGAACGGATTGAGAGCGAGAATGAGAGGAAGCACCACCCACTTTAGGGGTTTCTTTTGTTTTTAGGCCGCCTCCTCCTTTTGGAACGCTGAAAGCGAGAATTAGAGAAAGAGCCGCCCATTTCAGGGGTTCCCTGCTTTTATCCGCAAAGAAGGTTGGAACTGCCGGACTTTCCAGTTGTTGCTGCTGGAGCCCGTGGGCGCATTGGACTCAGGTCTGGTGCATCGACATCTGCGGTGACCGCATGGTGTCCGGTGGTGCCGACTCCAAGATTTGCCGCCCCGGCCTGGACTTACGTTGGAAGTCCATAGGGCCGGGGTTTTGGCACATCTGCCAACCACCCATGCACTCAAGGAGGGGTCTCGCGTTTGTCTCACTTAACCCCCAAGTCTTTCTCAGACAGGGCGCTGCATCGGGAGTGTACATTGCAGCTAGGAATCTTTTGTGCGCCGCCAGGGTGCCCTAAGACGCATGGTACTTGCACATGGCTTGCGTGTCGGTTCAATGCCAGGTGTTTGGCGGGACTCCACCGAGGAGATGGAGAAGCAACGTGCGTGCCCCCAGCCGCGTGTTTATCTCTCCGTGGGACACTAGGGGTGAACTTTCAGGAAGCGGGCCCGTCGGCTGAAATTCGGAACGCTGATGGGCTTGACTGGCCCAGGCCAAGATGAGAAAGCTGAGCTGGCAATCAAGGCACGCGATATGAATTCTGTTCCCTTGGTGCGCTCCCTGAACCCTCGGTTTTGGCAAAATGCCAAGACCTCAGTCTGGACAGATCTCTGCCAGGACTCCCGGATCGCCATGCTGGTGCGCGAGGGCAAGGCCTGCGGTGGGATCTTGGCACGAGGATGTTCCCAGCAATGCTCGACGGCTCCACCCTGCTGAGCCAAGTCCAGTGATTCGATTGAGAACCTGTTCGCAATGACCGCAAAGTTGTCGGGAACAACCATGCCAAAGCCAGCAGCGTACCCTTTTGCACGATGCCGGCGCGAGGATGGGTTTCAGAAGATCCAAGCAGGTCCTGCCTGCTGCGTTCCTCCCGTCAGGTCGAGGCCGCGCTGACCTTGGCGTTGGCCTGAGGTCTCACGCACGCTCAAGGTTCTGGGGATCCATTTGTTGCGGCTTTCGTCAATTGGGTGTGGGTCAAAAAATTACACCACCAGGGGGCCGCAGACTCTCGTCCTTGGTTCCATTTACCATTTGGTTCCATGGGTTCCCCCATGTTTGACTCACAGCCAATGGTCCTTTTTGGGCGGGGGTTCCCCGGCGATGGAGATCCACCTGAGGCCTTGGATCTGAAGCGCCCGGGCCAAATGCGGCAGATCCTGCTGGCCGGCTCCTCGGGTAAAATGCGCCTGGGTCGGATCTGAGTAGAAACTCCGCGGAGTAAGAACCACCAAATCCATGCTTTGTAGTGGGATCTCCGTTTGGTGGACCTGTGGGTTTCGTGTGAATTTGGGGAGGGGAGACCACTTGGGATTGGGCGTCCCATCCCTTTGCGGCTTTTTAGAGGAGCGTGGGACGGGGCCAACGGACTGAGGACCACACCATGGACATGGTGGGCAGGAGCATGTTCTTGAAAGCCAGGCGCCCAGAGTGTGAGGTGGGGGGCCCGAGGTTTGCAATTTGCCGGCGCCGTTCTGCGCGGAAGCCGTCGCTCGCCCTAAGGTTGAGCAAGAGGGACAAGAGGCCGCGGAAGCTTCGCCGGCCGCGGGGAAGCGCAAGGGTGGGGGATCTCAGGCCGTGCGTTGGCCGAAGACGCATCGTCACGCAGATGTGTTGGAGTGTCATCAGAGGATCTCCGGGAGCAAAAAAAGAAACTGTTGGCATGCTCTGTGACAAGGTGAAGGCCAGGGTATATGGATGTGAATGATTTAGGCCCAAAGAAGAATGGCAAGCGCAACAAGCTGGCTGCCGAGAACAAAGTGGGGCACTTGGGCAGGTTGTTGAGCGAGTGATGGGCGACCCGAAGTCATACGACTTTGGTTGAGCATGGCAGCGCTTCTGAGAGAGTGTCTACCTGCCTGGAGCCGCAAAGAGTACATTGTATGACATTTATTCAACTGGTAGATGCCCCTGGGGAAAGACTTGCGGAACCAGCATGCAGCATGAACTATTCGCGCAGGCTCAGGGTCCAGCCATGCCCGACTACATATTGACTGCACCACCTTCCTAGAACCAAACCGCAGGGGACTTTTGTTAGTGCTCCGGACTTCCGTGCAGCATGGTGAGACGCGCTCAGGCGAATGGCGTCAATGGGGACGAGGACCGCGCCCGCGCGACCGGCGGGACTCGTGGCTGGTTTTTGCCAAAGCTCCGCGCTGTGCCAGGCAGAGGCTGACTCCATTGACCTGCGCAGATGGGTACACCGGTGCGATGTTTTGTGAAGCCGTGCAGTTGACACTCAGAGCAACTCAGCAGAGGGCAGGGCGTTGGCGTTGGCATTGCTTTTTTGATGTGATGGGTTATGAACTTGTCAAAGCGTCCTGTGGTGCTGCGTGCCAGTTTTGGGAAGTGCCACATCCCCAAGAGTCGAAAGCAGCCGGTGTAAACCACGTCCACCAAGAGCGGCCAATTGAAATTCATTGCGAGCAACGGTCAATACTTCTGGTATCTCAGTGGAGAAAGAATTGCATGTGGCTTTTACCGGGGGGGTACTCACCGGAACACCTTTGCCAGTTGGGGCACGCCATGAGAAACGAAGCCGACGGCCTTGACGTTCGCCAGGTGCTCAGCTTGAGTGCGGAGCAGCTCGAGCGGCGCGGATCTCGGATATCTCGGATCCCGATCCGCCGGACGCCGCACCGGACTCGTCGGACTTTTATTTTTGGAACCGCGTTGAGCCCAGTGCAGCGTTTGCTTGATTGAACGTGTTGATCTTCCCTCTTGCTGTGAAAGAGCCGAAGCTGAAGCACTATCCGAGTCTGAAACGTGAGGCATGAGGCTTTAAAGAGGCTCCAAATTGTTATTCTCATCTCATGTGCCCTACTTTACGCATGTTTTTTCTTACCTTCCCCCTCCCCCCCCTTCCTGAACACCCCCCCTCTTGATGGCACGGTGCACATGGTGTGATGGTCCAACCACCCGCCGCACGGAGCCGAGGCTGGTGGAGCTGCTGGAGCAATGGAACTCGAACCGCCGGATGGCGCCGATGGCCCGGAAGCCCGGAAGGTCGTTTTGCGCGTGGGGCACCAACCCTTGGTCGGTTGCAAAGGGACCCCAAGAGAATCGCCCACCATTTTGGGATTTTGGGGAGTCGGTTGCGAATGCAAGTCCTCCTGGCGTGGGTTGTTTGTGGCGACTGTGCAGCCAGTCCAGACGCTTGCTCCGGTCGGCCGGGGAGCCTCGGACAGTGCCGAGAGTATCGGAGCAGCTTAGGCGCAGATGCTGTTCGCCATGCTCCTACTCTCTGCCTGGCGCCTGACATCTAAAAATGGGCCGCAGAGCCGAAAGGCAAGGAAGCCACCTCCAAATCCGGGAACTTTCATGGAACCTTTTTGGAGGTTTTCCTCCATCTTCCCTAAAGAGAGCCAACGAAGGTGCCCACAAAGATCTGCCATGTGCTCTAGGTCCCGGGCAGCAAGCTAAAGGCTATGGAAGGCCCGAAACTTGGCGGGAGCCATTGTCCACGCCTCTGCTTGGCTTCCTTCTGGTTTCAAACCCAAGACATGACCATGGTTTCCCCTGTTTGAGGGGGTGCCATGAAAAAGACCTGCCCAAACGATGCTTCTGATTTCCAAGGTGCTGCGGATGTCATCACGTTTTCTTGTTCACGCGCCTGTCACGGATGACAGGCATGAACGCCACCTGCGCCAACGTGCTGTCGTATGCCAGCCGGCACATGTCGCGTGTGGATTCGCTGCTGCAGAAGATGCTCGGACGGCACGCAATCATCTGAACGCGGGCTTTCCGTTGTATGGCCTGCTAAAACCGCTAGCATATGCTCATCAGTTTTATTTGCTTCCGCAGTGGGCACTGTCACTTGATGTTTGGCACGTTCAACTTCATGGAGTTTGGTCACCAAGGACCTTCCTCTTCGACTTGATCCTGCAGACTGGCCAGGGTTTGGCTCCCCAGGCGCTCGGGGCTGCTCTCAGGGCATTCGACATTTTAACAACTGCTTGAAGCAAGTCATCTGCAAAAAAGGAGCCCTCGCACATCTCGAGCGCATGTTGTATGAGCTACTTTCCTGGCCTTGGCCAGCCCAGAAGTCGCGTGCCATGCTTGCGTTCGATACTCCCAAAATGGCCATGCAGAGAGAACTCCCGTTCATCCACTTCCCAACCTGCTGCCTTCAGAAACGAATGGCAGGCAGAATAAAATGACGCCACCTCTGCAGGGAGCTTGTGTTTTCCCCCTGCAGGCCTTTTTCGGGGGGCATCCCATTTGAACCTTCCCTTGTTCGATGTTTCCACACGGGCGCCAGGAGAGCGAGGGCGACTCCTCCGAGGCAGGACATTTCTTTTTGTTCTGGTGTTCAGGGATTGTTGTTTTATGTGCGAATTGGCTAAGAGTGTGAACATGTGCAGATGCTGGGCTCATAAGCCAACTTGCCGAAAAGCTTGGACTCTGCTTGAGTCTGTCGCTGGAAGCCAACGCCCCTGAAGTCAGCATATTGTAAGAAATCCTTTTTGAGGAACGCGCCACAGGTGCTGATTTGCTTCGTGCCTTGAGTAGAGCCCCCACGCCTCCGAATGTACGGTTTGGATAGTGCATAATGCCTGCGGCAGACCCCCCTCCAACCCCCTCCCCGCCCCCACTGCATCCGGGCGAGTCCGGAGAGCAAACACGGGAAGGCGCTCAAGGCTATGCAACCGCCGTGGATTGCTGGTGTTGGGAAGCGGCAATCTTCAGCAGCAGACCTCATGTTGGGGTCGACTGAACTATTGCCCATAGGCGCTGAAGCGGACCATGGCCGTGTTGCTGGGGGAGGACTGAGAGGGGAGATGGATCGAACGGTTGGAGGGTCCCTCAAAGAGACTCCATGCGAAATGAACCTCCAATGGCAATGGAAGGCCCTTGCTCTCCTGAGCCGATGCAGGAGGAGGTGGAAGATGACCAGGAAGAAGCGGAGGCAGAGGCAGTGCATCGGATGACAAGCTATATGAACTGGATATGGCTCAAAATTAAACCACCAGGGCACCGCAGGTTTTAGTCCAAGTTTCCATTTACCAGGGTTCCATTTTTAGGTTACCCTATTTTTGACCCACAACCAACTATTTTGGGCTGCCCGGTGGGGCTCACGTTCTTGCTTTTGAGTGGTACCTGCGCGCCTTTGTGCAGGATGAGCTTGCGGATGAGCCTCCGGAGGACAGACGGTCGAGGGAGAGACTTAGTATAGTTGGGGATCCTTGGAGGTGGCCATTACTTTTTTTCTTCTCGGGGAAGAAGAAGATGAACCAGGCCTAGAATATGGCAACTTGTGAACATTGTCCATTGAACGGCTGGTTACTTGACCGGCCTTGTTTGAGTTTTGATGGCGGCGCCAGAAAGGCAAGCCAACCTACGAGCACCTTCGGACCATGTCATGGGCGAATTTCGTTCACCGGACGGCTGGGAAGGATGATGACACCGAGGAGGAGAAGGCTCGCGGAGGGCCAGCAGCTTGACCCGGCCCTTGATCCCAAAACTTGTCTGAGCAGCCCAGCCTTGCGCGCTTGCGGTGCTGGGCCACAAAGTTGTCTCCAGCCGAAGGAGACAAAGGGGCAAGCAAAGAGGAGGACACCGCGCCTCGCGATGTCGCTTCGGGCCCCGAAAAGGGCAGTGTCGAAGTCTAACGGCCAGACTGCATGAATCCCTTCTGCACGTACTGAGTTTTTTTTAGTGATCGTTACAGTATTTCTTTCTTTCCAATAATCGCAATTCCCCCCACTCTTCGTCATTCTATTTCTTGCTAGCTAAGGCCTGCCAGTTTGCGTCTGGGGCAGTTTAGGGGTTGGGGTCATCCCGGGCCTAGCAAGTTGGGTGGAAATTCGACAGAGCCTTTGGTGGTTGTCTGATTCGATGTTGGCCGCGCCACGCTGTCTTGGCCACTCACATGGCTGTGGGTCAAAACCAATGGCACCATTTTGGGGTAGGTGAATTCACCACCCATTTTAGAACCTATTTTGGTGGGGATTGGGATGTACACTGGGGGTACGGGATTTTCACCCATGGCCACATGCCCACTTTCTGGGATTTTGCACTTGGGAAGACGAATTCCAAGCTTCTGTCGCGCGGTTGCTTGGAGGAAGACGCAGTGAGCGGACCTCAGGCCGGAGCTCCCTTGGGCAATGTTGTGTTTGATACCTTTCGAGTCTTCGCTGGGAGTTTACGGGCGTTTTTGTTCCCTCTCCCACACCCGGGCTTGTTTGGTGTATCGCAGACACCGGCCGTGCCAGGCCTGTGTGAGCAAGCTTTGTGCTCCACCTTAAGCCTCGTGCTGTGAGGGCAGGGCAACCGAGCATCAGTTGGGGTTGGACACGTGCCACGGGGTGAGCCCCCACGTGAGACTCACTGAAGCACGTAGATCACATAACTCTCACGTGAGTCAAGAGCTAGGTTTGCCCTGCCGTCGAAGCAGCGAGCATGGACGCAAGCATTCGTTGAAAAAGGATTCTGTGTGCTCCTGATAAAGCTGTCGCTTTTGTCGACATTTGTTTTTGCACCACAAGGCTTAGGTCTCGCCGGGGAGAGAGGAGCGGATCAACCGAGGTGGGTGAACATTGCTCCGCCAAGGGGCCTGACAACACACACCGCAAAGGCAGTGGAATGATTGCCGCAATATGGCTCCAGTGAGATTCAAGGCAAACCAGAGCAAAACTGGAGGGCCATTTCATTAGCAAGGTCTGTCAACAAGGTGACGATGCAGAAGATTTGGCGAGCTAGCCATCGGATCAATCTGTTATCCTGAACATTAACTTCTCCTCCAGGACCAGTCATCCTAGCAAAGAGTTGTTTGGACATGGAAGGGGCGTGCTGCAGAGCTGAACATGACCAACTTCAATCGTCACTAAATCGACTTCTCCTGCTCTCTTTTGCTCAGAGAGGCCTTGTCTTCCAAAGGACCACGGCCGAAAACATGCAGCGACTTAGATTGCGAGAGTGTCAGACATGTCAAATGTGCTTTGGCTCGGTCAGCTCAATGTGCCATGTAGGATATCTCCAAGCGCACCGGGCGCATCTTCGGGCCATAGCAGGCAAAGTGTGCGTTGCTTGGACACGTGACCTCAGGCAGTCCAGGTGTGTGTGTTTGGGTTGGTGTTTGTCTAAGCGTGCGACGCAATTCACACAACGATTGCATTGCAGGAAGGAGCTGCTTTTGAATTTTGAAATGCCAGTTGAGAGAATTTGAAGATTTGAGGATTTGAGATGGTGAGACGCATGGCATGCTGGCAGCCTTTGAGATCTTGCGTCCTTGGCCTTGCCGCTCTGCCAGCATGCTTCGCGGTCTCAGCTTGATAGCTGTGAGCCGGGCGCTCGCGGACGAGTTGAAGAGCTCGGATGTCACGGCCACATGCCTGCTGAAGGGCTGGGCAGATGAGTCACAGTGCAGCGAGATCGTGAAGTACTCCGAGGATTGCTTCTCTTGGAATCCCATCAACACCGCCAACGTGGGCAGCCTGTCGGCATCCCTGGGCGATGCCACCACTTGCGTGACCTACAACCTGGAGCAGCGCTGGGGTTGGGCCCCGGACGTCTCCAGCAGAGGCTCCAATACCGGCGGGCCCTACGACGCCTATGGGCAGGGCACAACTGTCATCGGGGTGGACACGCCCTCGGGGAAGTGGCAGTACGCGCTCACCGAAGGTGCCCAAGGCTCCAATGGCGGCTCCGGCGGAGGATTTGGGGGTGGCTTTAGCGGTGGCTCCAACGGTGGCTCAGGTGGAGGATTTGGCGGAGGCTCCAACGGCGGCTCTGGCGGAGGATTTGGTCGCCTTCGCAAAGTTAACTGCCCCCCTGGCCAAAAGGAATGTGGCCAGTCCAACGGCGGCTCCGGTGGAGGCGTTGGTGGAGGCTCCAGCTCCAACGGCGGCTCTGGGGGAGGAGTTGGCGGTGGCTCCAGCTCCAACGGCGGCTCTGGCGGAGGAGTTGGCGGTGGCTCCAACTGTCCTCCTGGCCAGAAGGAATGTGGCCAGTCCAACGGTGGCTCTGGTGGAGGAGTTGGCGGTGGCTCCAGCTCCAACGGCGGCTCTGGTGGAGGAGTTGGCGGAGGCTCCAGCTCCAACGGCGGCTCTGGTGGAGGATTTGGTCGCCTTCGCAAAGTTAACTGCCCCCCTGGCCAAAAGGAATGTGGCCAGTCCAACGGCGGCTCCGGTGGAGGCGTTGGTGGAGGCTCCAGCTCCAACGGCGGCTCTGGCGGAGGAGTTGGCGGTGGCTCGAACTGTCCTCCTGGCCAAAAGGAATGTGGCCAGTCCAACGGTGGCTCTGGTGGCGGAGTTGGTGGAGGCTCCAGCTCCAACGGCGGCTCTGGTGGAGGAGTTGGCGGTGGCTCCAGCTCCAACGGCGGCTCTGGGGGAGGAGTTGGCGGTGGCTCCAACTGTCCTCCTGGCCAGAAGGAATGTGGCCAGTCCAACGGTGGCTCTGGTGGAGGAGTTGGCGGAGGCTCCAGCAGCTCCAACGGCGGCTCTGGTGGAGGATTTGGTCGCCTTCGCAAAGTTAACTGCCCCCCTGGCCAAAAGGAATGTGGCCAGTCCAATGGTGGCTCCGGTGGAGGCGTTGGTGGAGGCTCCAGCTCCAACGGCGGCTCTGGCGGAGGAGTTGGCGGTGGCTCGAACTGTCCTCCTGGCCAAAAGGAATGTGGCCAGTCCAATGGTGGCTCTGGTGGCGGAGTTGGTGGAGGCTCCAGCTCCAACGGCGGCTCTGGTGGAGGAGTTGGCGGCGGCTCCAGCTCCAACGGCGGCTCTGGGGGAGGAGTTGGCGGTGGCTCCAACTGTCCTCCTGGCCAGAAGGAATGTGGCCAGTCCAACGGTGGCTCTGGTGGAGGAGTTGGCGGAGGCTCCAGCAGCTCCAACGGCGGCTCTGGTGGAGGATTTGGTCGCCTTCGCAAAGTTAACTGCCCCCCTGGCCAAAAGGAATGTGGCCAGTCCAATGGTGGCTCTGGTGGAGGAGTTGGTGGAGGCTCCAGCTCCAACGGCGGCTCTGGTGGAGGATTCGGCGGTGGCTCCAACTGTCCTCCTGGCCAGAAAGAATGTGGCCAGTCTAACGGTGGCTCTGGTGGAGGAGTTGGCGGAGGCTCCAGCAGCTCCAACGGCGGCGCTGGTGGAGGATTTGGTGGAGGCTCTCTGTTGCGCAAGGGCCGCTGCAATGGACATGGAAACTGCAATGCACACGGCCAGAACAATGGCCACAACAATGGTCACAACAATGGTCACAACAATGGCCACAACAATGGCCACAACAATGGCCACAACAATGGTAACCATGGTGGCCAGTCCAGCGGCGGCTCCGGCGGAGGATTTGGGGGTGGCTCCAGCGGTGGCTCCAACGGTGGCTCTGGTGGAGGAGTTGGCGGAGGCTCCAGCGGTGGCACAGGTGGAGGATTTGGCGGAGGCTCCAGCTCCAACGGCGGCTCTGGCGGAGGATTTGGTCGCCTTCGCAAAGTTAACTGCCCCCCTGGCCAAAAGGAATGTGGCCAGTCCAACGGCGGCTCCGGTGGAGGCGTTGGTGGAGGCTCCAGCTCCAACGGCGGCGCTGGTGGAGGAGTTGGCGGTGGCTCCAGCTCCAACGGCGGCTCTGGGGGAGGAGTTGGCGGTGGCTCCAACTGTCCTCCTGGCCAGAAGGAATGTAGCCAGTCCAACGGTGGCTCTGGTGGAGGAGTTGGCGGAGGCTCCAGCAGCTCCAACGGCGGCTCTGGTGGAGGATTTGGTCGCCTTCGCAAAGTTAACTGCCCCCCTGGCCAAAAGGAATGTGGCCAGTCCAACGGCGGCTCCGGTGGAGGCGTTGGTGGAGGCTCCAGCTCCAACGGCGGCTCTGGCGGAGGAGTTGGCGGTGGCTCGAACTGTCCTCCTGGCCAAAAGGAATGTGGCCAGTCCAATGGTGGTTCTGGTGGAGGAGTTGGTGGAGGCTCCAGCTCCAACGGCGGCTCTGGTGGAGGAGTTGGCGGCGGCTCCAGCTCCAACGGCGGCTCTGGGGGAGGATTTGGCGGTGGCTCCAACTGTCCTCCTGGCCAGAAGGAATGTGGCCAGTCCAACGGTGGCTCTGGTGGAGGAGTTGGCGGAGGCTCCAGCAGCTCCAACGGCGGCTCTGGCGGAGGAGTTGGCGGTGGCTCCACAGACATTTACTATCCATGAGCAGGACAAACTGCTACAGCACATGTGCCACTGTTGCAATCACGGACACTTTCTGCCAGCCTGTTTGTTGCTTTTGGGCCGAGTGTTGGCCCCAAGCAGAAGCTTGTTTGAGCTTGCAAAGCAGAGTGTCAGCGTGGTGTGGCATCAGCGCACAATTTAGATCTTGAAGGCTTGATTCTGCCATCTAATTCACGGTTTCCATCCAAGCAGAGCACAGGTGGCTTTGGCTTGGCTTATTGCCTTTACCCCTCGCAAGAAGGGGATTGGCGCTGGTTTTGCGTCCCTGGGTTTTTCATCCCTGGGATGATGTCTACATGCTAGCTTGTGCCTACGGGCTGTTTGCTCAGCTCTGCACAGTCTGCACCGATCGGCGGCAATAGTCCGCGCTACCGTACTTGTAGCAGCGAAAAGGCTCAAGTCAGGGATGGAGAGACGAAAGCAGTGGCTCAGTTTGTGGAGACTCGTGAGGGCAGGTTTTCTCTTAGAATTGCAACTCTTGGGAATCTGATCTGGTCAGGGCAAGACTGCCGATGCAGAACGCGGCAGCGTCGTGGCACGCGCTCGCCTCGGATTGCGGGGCCAGCTTGTCTCGCGGTTTCTCAGCCACAGCTTCGTCACAGTTTTCTCCACTTTCACAGCCTGACATAGTGCCAGGAAAGGCAACGGTTTGCAGCCACAAGTAGCTCAGTACCTCGTTGGCTCAGCAAATCATCCAGCTGACTCTGATTGAACCCCCTAGCCTTGCGACTTGCCCAGTCCCGGCCCGTGCCACATGCAGAAGAAGAAGAAGAAGAAGAAGAAGAAGAAGAAGAAATATGCGCATCTGCGCCAGGTATACTAAGCTCAACAGATGCAACACGATTCAGGAATTGCTGAACTCAGCACTTCTGTCACTGCGTTGCGATTCTTGCCGCTTTCAGGCTTGTTGTGGGCAGATGGCGTGCCCAGCTCAGTCTGCAAAGTAAGCTGCTGAGATTTCCCGGAACAATGGACTGTTTGCTAACAACATGCAAACGATTTGACCATGTTCTGCAGTCACCAGCTATCACCAGCTTCTTGTCCATATTGTTTTTGGCCGGTGGAGGGGAGGGGGGTTTGGGGGGGAGGGGGGGTGGCAACAACGTTGACCGGGTTCTTGGGGCTGGCTGGCTCAGATTCGCGTGGGCAAGGCTCTGCAGATGGTTTTGGGGACCAATAAGTTGTTGGATGACCAGGATGGCTTTAGGCCACTTTGGGGCATTTGGGGCATTTGGGGAGCAGAAGGTTGTAAAAAGGGAAAGTGCATGGACTTGTTCAGCTCTGAAGATCGGATGAATTGCAACGACCATGCAGAACGTTTTGTGCCGGATGGTTTTGCAAGGGGCCTTTGCCTTTCAGAGCTCAGCTGCCATGTGCCCGAGGCAGCGGCGATTTCGATGTCCGCGGGGAAAAAGCGGGGGGGGGGGGGGCTGCTTGAATTCGGAGCATTTGGAGGGCGTGGGGAGTTGGGGTTGGTGAAGCATTGTCACACCATGGTTCCCGGTCATTGCTCCGGTTGAGGGGAGCAATATCTGGGCATCGGGTGCGCGATCCTTTCCGATCCGCGATCCGGGCATGCGCATGCATCGAAGTTGCCGTCGACGAGTCGTCTGTAGGTTTTCGCGGCCAGGGTTCCCGTAGGGAGCAAGTCCCATTTGGCCGCAGACTGCCCGTGCTCAGGTAGCGCGTGTAGCGCTGAAGGCCTAGTGGGAGTCCAGCGTGAACAAGCATATGGCCATCCAGCATTCTTACCATCCCCAGCGACACAAAAAGGCAGAGGATCTGATTTCACAAGAGGCCGAGATCCTGCTTTTGCGAGCCATGCTTCAAGTGAGCGCGCTCAAACCGATCGCACTGCAGCGTTGCGGTGCCAGTCGGGGTGTCAGCCAGGACCCTGAGGCAGGACTTGCATCGCTGGCCCCAGGTTTTGTACTGCCCCATCCTTGAGTCCAACAGATTTGACGGAAATCGCATGAAGTGCATCCTGCCCATTTCACCATATGAAACCCCGTACCCCAGTGAACATCCGATTCAATCCCCACTAAAATAGACTAAAAAATGGGTGGTGAATTCACCTGCCCCAAAATGGTACCATTGGTGTTGACCCACGGCCATATAGAACCGTACCTAGCATTGCGCTCAGACAATCTGACGCCGCCCTCTCAAGCCCTGTGCAGGCACGGCGCAGAGCCGACGGCAGATACAATCCCATTGCAGCATCAGGCTCACCTGTGCGTTAACCTGCCTTTTGTCGGGGGCTGTGCCGGACGTGCGAGTATGACTTGAACGAGCTTCTGAGCTGTTTTTTGAAATGCTATCTTGCCTTGCCTCCATCCTGTTCTTTCACTAGAATCGAAGCATCTGCAACATGCCGATTCTGAAGGTTTATTCCAATTCCAATCCTGGCTGAGTGTTTTGCTGAGCGTTTCGTCATTCGGTTAATGTCATGCTTATTTTAAAGTCCGGATGGGCCGAGAGCCCCTCATCAACAGGCGGAAGGTGTTCTCCATTAGGCCAGTTCTAGAAGCTTTTCCTCAATGAGTTTCCTCCGACAGCAGGCGAAATTTCAGATATCCTTTCTTGAGGCCTTCTTCTTGAAGACGTTAATTGAAGCCTGGGCTTGATTTGTTTCTCCTCCAGACCGAGTTATGCTCATTCTGAGCCATGCCTTCGCAGTGCACCACGGCGAGCCCGTACTTCGTCCTTCACACAGGTTCCGCATCTTTCTCCGTCAAATCACCAGCTGATGTTCTACTTTGGACATCAAGGGAACCTTTTGCTTTCCAGTGAATGAGAGAGAATCTCCTAAGAGCCTCAAAGCCGAGATTATTGCAAAGTTTGTCTCCACCCGACACCTCAGCGTTCCCGTTGCCCGAAGGCCCTCGAAGCGGTCTGGCCGCTTTGACTGCAGCCCGGGACCCCGGGGTGAACTTAGCCCGATGCTTTGGAACATGGGCATGGCTCAAAAAGGACAAAGCTGGGGTGGTGCCATGTTTTCGTCTTTGTTTCAAATTCCCAGGTTCCATGTTGGGTACCGTCTTGTTGAGCAACCATAAATGAGCCATTTGGTCCCTTCACGTCCCTTGTCCCTTTGTTTTGCATCCCGGAGTCCGAGCACTTTCAAGGGAGCTGTGGCCATCGCCAGCTCCTCACTTCACCTTCGCCAGATCGGGGTGCCAAGGTTGCGATCTGAAAATCGCTGCTCCATCATTCTAGGGGTTGATTCCTTGTCCATTCTTTTCAACCATCATTCTTTTTAAAAACCGATCGCTGTTTCCAACCTGAAATTCTGATGGTTTTCTGAAAAGAAGGATCCCTGGAAAGAATGGGGAAGTGTCCCCTAGAATCATCAAGTGTGCGCCATCCCTCGAACCTGCCTTCGGGTGAATCATGATGACCTAAGCCATGGCAGTGCCATGGCTTGTCTTCAGGCAGCCAGATTCCCCAGGGATCCCATCCCGGCCTCGCCTTATGCCGAGGTTCACCATATATCTGTTGGGCGCAACAACGAACTGGCTCGTGGCATCTGCCAACAGAGTGCACGGCACGCGATTCTTGGACTTTTAGAGCTGTTGTTTGTACAAAGGAACAGTTGGCAGTTTTGAGGCCATGCACGGTCCGGGGTGCTTGAACTTACATGTCCAGCCTCTATCCTCAAAACACGTGCTGTGGGAAAGGGCTTTGCTTTGTGGACCCTTTGGAGCAGCTTGTGGCCAGTGGGGTTCTAGAACCCATGTTGCAACATGGTCGAAGTGAGATTCTATGTATTCCAACCATCCGGTACCAAGCGTCAATGCTTGCTGGGCGCTCATGGGACCAACCATTTGGAGTTACCACAGGCGGCGGTTGCACAGCGGCGATTTTGGCGCAGCGATGCGAGGCGCCTTTGGCCGTTTCCGATGTCAATGACTTGCCAGCCATCAGCCTCGCCCAAGCTTTCTTTTTAGCGGCACCTTCCCTAGTGTGTGTGTGTGTGTGTGTGGGTGTGTGTAGGGAGACGGGTTCGAACAATTAGAGAAAGACTCTCTCAAAGTTGTTGCTGTGGATGTGGCAGGGTCTAGGCTACGGTGTATCAAAAGCGCAGCTTGCTTCGTGATTCTGTTCAGGATGGGGGCATGCCTGACGCTCAAAGATTCTTAGCCTATTTGATGTGTAAGTTTGCAGAGTATCCGCCAGGCGCCGCGAAAAGCACGTGAGGGGGCAGTCGTCCCGTGTGGTGGAGGCGCAAGTTTGGACCAGGTGAGTTAGTGAGTAGACAGGTCCGCAAGGACGACTTTGTGGTTTTTCCAGCACAATCTAATAAAATAGTGCCTTGAGCTTCCATGGCCTGGTTTCCACCGGTCTGTTCATTGTTGCAATCCTTATTTATTTGATACTAGCTGTCAAAATTGCAACAAGGCGCAGATGGATGCCTTGTGCCTTCCCAATGGGACATGTATGCTGGCATGACCCTTTCCAGGAGCCATTGGATATGGGACTGGGATCTGACCTTGTCGTGAAGGCCTGTGGGGGGAGGAGTATCCAAGGTCCGGTTGGCGAATTGTGGAGAGCAGTTGGCATACGACGAGTCTAAGCAATACCACACTTTAGGATGTGTCGTGTGGTAGGCTCATTGCATAGGGAATGTGAGCACGGGAAACTACATATGCAGCATCATATGCATATTAGACACAGTATATAAAGATATATGCTCATATACATGTGAGTGGCGGTTTATTTTTCCGCTCAAGCAAACATGTATATATAGATGTTGACATATCAACAAACATATGGCGCCGCGCTGCAGTCGCGGAAGGCTCGCAAAAGGTTTGCGGAAGGTGTGTGTTTTTGTTTGTTTTCCCTTTCCGCGGAAGCTCGCGGAAGCCTTTTGATTTGCCCATTGTACTTTGATTTCGGTTGGGTGGTTGTTGCCAAGCACGTTTACTAGCAGACCATACGTACGAATTCCCTCGCGGAAGCTACCTTCCTCGGTTTCCAGAAGCAACTTGCCTGAGGAAGGCCCGCGGAAGCACTTATACAAACTTATGTAGAAACATGCTCGCGGAAGGTACCCTTCGCAGCGCGGAAGCTTCGCGGACGGTTTCGCGGAGGGGTTTGATACGTCAATGCAAATTTAAAGGGAATAACCACCGCTCATGTAGATACGCAAGCTCCGGAGCTCCAGCTCTTTGGCGCGAAAACCGCACACTTTCTTCGGGGAGGGAGCAGCGACCCAGGGTTCAAAGGGCAATCCTCGGGGCTCGGGCATGAGCTGACTTGCCAACATGAGAAAAACAAGCGACACGAAGAGCATGGTTCGACGGTTGCTTTGCCCGGGCCGGGGCAACGAGAACAGTACTCATACCATGAGCACTGATTTTTCTTGGGAACCACACGGAATTTGTAGCAGAGAACGCCATGCCGTTGAGCAAGCCTCGTCGCCGCTTTGTGTCCGTGGCTGCGCTTGTGCTTGGAGGATCGCTCCAGCGCACATTTTCTGCGCCACGGCTTCTGGTGGTTTTGGACCTGGATGAGACTTTGCTCCATGCGACTCTCTGCAAAGTAGATGAGGACTTGAGCTGGCTGCCTGCCCGCGTGTGGCAGCCGCGAGTAGACTTCGAGGCGAAGGGCAAAGGGTTGGTCCTCGGGTTGGACGAGGAGATACCTTTGTTCGTCTCCCTGCGCCCAGGAGCTGAGGAGTTCCTGGAATGGCTGAAAAGCGCGGATGTGGATGTTGCTGTGTACACTGCAGGAACGGAGCCCTATGCAAAGCAGAGCGTGGTCAAACTGGCCCTGGACAAGTATCCCTCCCTTTTTCGCGACGAGTGCGTGCCCTTCGGCCTGCCGATCACCAAGGACCTCACAAAGCTTCGCGAAGACCTCTCGCGGGTGGTGCTGGTGGACAATTCTAGGAGGTCCTTCTGGCTCCAGCCGGACAATGGGCTCCTGGTCAGTGACTGGGATGGCAGGAATTCCTCGGACGAGGAGCTGAAGGCGGTGAAAGCCACCCTGCTGGAGCTGCTTCAGCTGGAGGATGTGCGCCCGCACCTGCGCAGCAGGTTGCCACAGGAGGCTTCTGTAGATGTGAGACTCTTTGCAGCCGCAGCCATCTTGCTAACCGCCCTGCCGGTGCTGAATCCGTAGCGAGTGCCAGAAAAATGCACATGTTCTTCAGGACACTGTCAGTGGAGTCTGGAAGAAAGAATCACGCACTCCCAGGTGATGGGGCATTCCTTGTCAGACTGTCGATTTGGAAGGATTCCCATGTGTTCTGCGGGATGATTCGGAGACGCACTGGGCCTGCAAATTTTGGCTTTTTTGCGTGTGTCTTTTTTGGGTTTACCTTCTGTTTGGTTTCAAAGGGAACCAAGAGGAACAAGCCACCATTTTGGGGGGTCCTTTTTGAGTCAGACCCATTTCACTCATAGAAACCGATGCAAAGGGGGTTGCCTTCCTGTTGCAGGTCCCGCCATACGACCAGCGTAGGATCGGCGCCTGGAGCCTCAGAAACTGGTGATGACCGCTCGGAAACCCCACGGAATGACCTGATCCCTCGGGAAATGCCGAGAAACGGTATGGCTTCCTTCCCGTTTCTTTTTTTTCGTGGCGCGGAAAAACAACATAATAACAACATCTCCCCTGCAACTGTTCACAGAAAGCCCGGGAGTTTCCCGTTTGGTGGTTTTTGGGGTTCCATGTGGGGGACGCGCCAATGGTCATTGGACACCATTCCACAATGATGTACGCCAACAAGGTACCCAAAAAGGTGCCAGTGCAGGAACGGGACTGCTTGCTGGCTTTGCATTGAATCGAGTTGTCCGTTTTGCGGCGGTCCATTGGTGAGGTGTTCAGGGTGGAAGCCACATAGCCTACCATTTCGTCACTTGTGCTGAGTAAGCCTTGGAGCTTCGGGTTCTCGTCGAGATCTCGCCACTTGTTTTGGTCAGGTGCTGCTACTTAACATCGGCACTCCTGCATCTACAGAGGCAGGGGCAAGCATGTTCAGGTTGGACAGGATTTGTGCAGATGACAAGACGAAGGCCAAGTTGGGTAGAATGCCAGACCATGTACAACTTGCCAAGCTGTTGTTCCATGATGCCTGGCAAAGGGGCAGAATGCCAAAGTGTATTTCAACAGCCACGCCCCGTGAGGGTCCTCCCACTGAGAGAATAGAACTGGCCATGGCACCCACGGCTTCATTTTCTTAGCAGTGTTTTTGTTTTGCTGAGGTTGGAGATGTGCGGGACTATTTGGAGAGATTTCTTGCAGATGACAGAGTCATCGAGATCGAGCCAGCCCCCAAGAGCACGGCTTGGGATCTGGTGACGATGGAGAGGATACGAAATGCAATGGGGTCACCCGGGTACACATACCACTCGTATTCTAGTACCTACCTACTGGCAACCTAGTCACAAAAACGTCACAACAGACAGGAACCCAGGGACCAGGGAATGAACATGATTATGACGGCAATACCATTGCTAACATTCATAATACTAATACTCATAGTGCGGGTGATTGACATTTCCTTGGAATCAGGTTGACGTTGTTGCCATTGTTGTGGTGCACATGCGCGTTCCGAATGATCAAACACGGTCTGGTATGCCCAGACTTGACCTGCTCGTAGGCTGAAGATGAGAGCACACTTCAGTACAGTATGTCCTGAAACAAGAGCCTGGAGGCAGACAACCCTACCGGGCTACTAGATAGGTACCTAGCTAAGTACCTACTGTGACAGTAGGACCTTGCTTGGGAAGAAACAACTTGGCCTCACGTAGTTCACGTGATGGCATCCTTGCGGCACCAGACTTGTTAAACAAGTCGTAACGCTCCCTTCAATTGCTCGCTGTGGGCTGGGTACTGCTGAACTCGGGATTCACGGCGACATTGTTTAGTTCTGGTACCCGGGTATATATTGATGAACATATCCAGGTGGCTGCGAAGCTTCTCTTCTCTTTCTTTACTACCTGCACCATTTGCATTTGCTCGTTGCACAATACCGGCAGTGCACCCAGTGCTGTTGCTGCCATGGCAGTATCAGGAATCACGTTTGCTCAAACACGTGTCGAAACCCCGAGAAATGCGACCTGGCCTGTGCTACCATGTGGCTGGGACCCCCACCTGCAAAAACGGCCATTTGACCTTGCGGTCCGGAACCAACAAGTCGTAACAGAATCGACGATTCAAAACAGATCACCCAACACAAGGTGGGAAGATGCCGATTTGGCTGCATTCCAACATAACCCCAAGAATAACCTGTGATTCCGCACCTTGGTACTGGTACCCAGTTTCATGCCGCACTGTTGGTGTACACAAGCCATACTCTCCCTGCCTTGGGCACTGAGGCCGCCACTTTTGAAATGGTTTGTGCTACAGGCGTGGCAGGTAGGTTGAGCTGAGCCAAGATTTTCCTACATTTGCTTCCTTTGCGTCGTGCTTAGTGCGTTATCAAGTCGTGATGGCAGTGCCATGTAATCAAGGTGCGTGCTTGCTGCTCGCACCATGTCAAGGTGACAGGGGAAGCTGGGGAAATGGTAGGTCGATCCCTCGCAGAGGCTTCACCGGAGCAGTTCGGGGATGATTCCAATTGTGATTGGGCAAGCGAGTGGATGCTGGTGACTCTTGGAAGAGATGGCCAATTTCAAGCCCTGTGCAGGTGCTGCTGTTGACGAGGCGAGCCAATGCAATTGTCATGGCACCAAGAAACGACCTCAACTACCCCAGATGTTCACCCCAACATGCAATCCCTGCCACGACCAAACGTTACATGTCATCTGCAGAATCGGCAGCTCATGCATGAAACCGTCAACATTTTTGAGAGATGGCGAGGAGGAAGGACTTTCCCACTCTTGTCATCTCAAATCTATCTCTCTTCCACGAGCATTAGCCCCCCTTTACCATGTTGCCATGGCACCTGGCAGGGTCCCTCCAAGAGGATTTTCTGATCTTCCAGGTACTCTTTTTCCAGGTGCCACGTCAGGAAGGGTCATCGAACCGAACTCGGGATCATTCACTGGCCAGGCCCAAGAAGTCGGCCGCCAACTACAAGAAGATTTGGGCCTGGGACCTTGGATTCGGGTCCCACACACTTGGGATGTAGGGCCTGGCTCTTCGAGGGGACTCCCCCCCCCTTTTCGGCAATGCTTGGCGTTCCTTGCGGCTGTCCTGTTAAAACGAACCAACCAAGGCACCCTCAAGACACCCCCAAAGGGAGGGAGCTTTGCATTGCATTTGGGACTCTCAGAAATTGCCAACGTCAGCTCCCGCTGCAGAGGTATCTACCGCTGTTCGTTTCTGCGATGCAAGTCTGAGCACTGTTCATGCTTTTCCCACACGAAAAACACATTTTTGCCATGCAAGTTCTCCCAAACAGGTCAGGTGTTACTTTGATCTGGGACATCATTTTAAGCACGGTCCTCTACACACAAGGCTATTGTTTTGTTTTCAACAGGCATCAATGCAGAGAGAACCATTTTCACACGTTTACGATCACACACTTTGTTGAACGTTACCGTACATTTTATGTAGCGATCCAGCGATGCATCTTGAGTATCTCAGCACGCTTGGTCTTTGTGTGGTGCAACAGTCGCCGCTTCTGCTGAATTTTGCGGGTGAGGAAGATGAGATAGCAGTGCCGGAGGAGCCAGCCCAGAAATACCACCCGCAGAGCCAGACCCGCCGTGAGCACCGTGATTCAGCAGGAGGTCGAGAGCTGAAGATTTCGAAGACTCTGGTGCAGATCTTGCGGCACACAGCCCTGGAGTTTGATATCGACGTAAGACCTGATGGGTTTTGTCTTCTGCAGGAGGTCTTGGGCTGTAAGTGGCTAGCAAGCTTGAATGCCACCCAGGCTGACGTGGAGCGAATTGTGGCTGGGAACGACAAGAAACGCTTCGAGCTGAAGGAAGATGAAGGTCGATTTTTTGTACGAGCAGTGCAGGGCCATTCCATGAAGGCGGTGGATGACGACCAACTCCTTGAACATGTGACTTTGAAGAACTTGCCCGACTGCTGTGTGCATGGGACCTACCGGAAGCATTTTGAGAGCATCAAAGCCAAAGGGCTGTTGGTTGGTGGACGCCAGGGCCGAAGTTTCCGCAACCATGTGCACTTCTCGTCCTTCAAGCCTGGGGACAAGCGAGTGATCTCTGGAATGCGGTATGACTGCGATATTGGCATTTGGATCGATTTGAAGAAAGCCATCGAAGATGGTGTGCCCTTCTACATGAGCGCAAACCAAGTAATTTTAAGCCCTGGCATTGATGGAGTCGTCGACAAGAAATACTTTACCCAAGCACGAGATTTGCGGAACAAGAAGGACCTTTCCCTAGCTGGCTAGCTGTGAGCTTCTTGTGAGCTTTCTTGTGTCAAAAAGTTGTGGCTGCAGGGATGCCAGCATGAGATCAAGGTAACATCTTGTGTCGTCCAACGCTCGATGCCACTTGGTTGCTGATATTGGCAGGTTCAGAACCCCAAGAGGGCCAGCAATCAATCCGCACAGCGAAAACCATTGTGTGTGTGTGTGCGCCGATTGTTTGAGGAGGTCCATTGGCCCCTGTGCCCCTGCCAAGGAGATGATGACCTTTTGAAAGTCTAACACATTTTGCTGAACCTTCGGAAGCTGTGAAGCATGGTCCAGGGATTAGGCTGTCTATGTCAGGGGACTCCCCCCCAACAAACATATGTGTGTGTTTTCTGGTGGATTTCCTTCAAAACCAACCAACAAGGTGCCCTCAAAAAAGGACAAGCATATTACGCCACGCCTTACCCCACATGCCCTGCATTCCGCGAGGTCCTTCCCCTATCCCCTCATGTTGTTCGAGCTCCGAGGATCCGGTGCGCGGCTCCCCGCTGCTGTTTCACTCCCTTGACCTGGCCAAGGGCCTCCGGAAGGAGTGGGAAGGGCTGTGCCCAAAGTGGTCGAAGCTCTTCAATTTGCCGTTTGCGTTGGAGTGGTGTGCATGCTTGGCTGCTTGGCTGCTTGGTTGCTTGGTTGCTTGGTTGCTTGGTTGCTTGGTTGCTTGGTTGCTTGGTTGCTTGCTTGCTTGGTTGCTTGGTTGGTTGGTTGGTTGGTTGGTTGGTTGGTTGGTTGGTTCGTGAGTGAGTGAGTGAGTGAGTGAGTGTGCGTGCGTACAACGTATATATATATATATATATAGACTATGGCGTTTGCCAACGGGAGGAGCTGGGCCAGCAATACGAAGTGCGCATCGGCATGCAGTACTCCAGCCCCACAGTGGAAGAGTCGCTGCGGGACCTCGCTGAGTCTGGCGTGGACAACGTGGGCCGGGGCCCGAAGCTGCCGAAACGCCAAGAAGCCGAAACGCCGACCTGTCGATCCTTCTGTGGGGAGCGAAAAGGGAACACAAGTTCAGCCCACAGGCTGCCACATTTTTTGCCACAGTCTAATCCCTAGGTTTGGTTCAGTGTCAAAAAGATTCTTTCGCATGCCTGCACGTGCCTTTTGCTTCGAAGCTTGCCTCTCCTTGGCTCCGAAGCTTCCTCGGCGCCTGCGGCAACCGCAGGGCCGTTATCACCATGGGGCTATTACACGGATGTGCTTGGCTTCTTTGTTTCCAGGCTTTGGACAGATTATTTTGGCACAGATTTGGGACCCGCTCCAGAAACCAAGTGGCCGCAAAAGCACCAAGCTGCACATGCCGAGCCTATCGAGGAGTTGCATGTTTCAAGCCGCCCCCCCAAACCCACATTGGGTGTGTGTGTGCGGGCTGGGCTGACGGACAGGCTGCCTCAGACATTCGTCAAGCGCAACCGAGCGCGATGTATGTCAAACCTTCGACAAGAAGGATATTCCAGCCCTGGGAGCCTGAGCATAGCTAACCCAACAACAGACGGCCCTGGTCTTTGCTTAGATCAGTGCCGGGTTCCTTTTCATGTGCCAATCCAATTGTATTTTTCTCAGAAGGACAGTTTGGTTGGTCAGTGTTGTCACGAGTCGTATTGGAATTTGAATCCATCGAGCTCCACGGGCTGATGCCTTGAGCCATGGAGTCGGTGCGGCGCATCGTGCAGCTGGAGGAGTCGGTGATCAATCGCATCGCCGCGGGGGAGGCGCCTGCTTTTGGTTGGGGGGGGAGCGGGGACTCCCGGGGCTTGATAGGCCGGTTTCATGGGAAAACCCATTTTTCCCCGTCTTTCCCGGGAGGAGGGCGGGGGAGAACTCCCCGGGATTGCGGCATGCCTTCCTTTTGGGGGACCACGTATGGAAGGAACGCCGGAAGGACACGCTGCATTTTCTGGCGTGACCTAAACCCATTTTGAGACAGGTGGTGGTGCGCCCAGCCAACGCCCTCAAGGAGCTCATTGAGAACTGCCTGGATGCGGGCAGCCGGAGCGTGGCCATCATGGTCAAGGCGATGGTCCTGGGATCCTGTGGTTGTATGCCCTTCAAGTGGTAAATCCTTGTGGAATCGTGGTTGAAGTGGGTGGTGACAGGATGTTTCAGAGATTTCTGGGGTCAATCCGTGCGAGGAATCCTGTTGGCGGGTCAATCATGTTGCATGGACATAATATGAGGCAGGCGTTCAGTCAGGAAGATTGGGTGTTCGGGTTTCCTGTTTGGGGATGCAGGTAAGTCGCCAAGTTGCCCTTCCGAGTCTTGCCTTCGTGGCTTTCATGGGGAATCACAAGAGGATGGACATGTGGCTGTGGGTCAAAACCAACGGTATCATTTTGGGGTATGTGCACCGCCCATTTTAGTGGATGTTCACTGGGGGTACGGGATTTTGACCCATGGCCATGTATTCCTTGAATGAAGATACGCACATGCCAACGTGCGACAAAGCCCGTCAGGCCGGGGGCTTGAAGATGCTCCGCATCGAGGACGACGGCCACGGGATCCGCAGCGAGGACCTGCCGATTCTGTGCGAGCGCTTCACCACCTCGAAGCTCCAAAAGTACGAGGACCTGCAGGCGGATCGTTACGGCCGTTTGGGCCGTTTGGGGCCGTGGGGTTTCGGCGGGTTTGTCTGTCCAGTTGGCTGCGGGAGCTGGAGACTTGGGACTGTTCAGTGTCCGCAGTATCGCTTGCTCGTTGAGCCTCGCATCCGAATCCAGCTTATTTTAGGTTTGCCGTCCTTACCACCAATATTGGTTGGTTAGTAAAGGTATGTTGGGGCCCCCTTTCCCTGGTAAGCCTGGTATGGCTGGACCTACGGACCTACGGACCTACGGGCGCTTTCGCTCGCGAAGCGATGCAGGGCATCGGCACCTTCGGCTTCCGCGGGGAGGCCTTGGCCTCCATCAGCCACGTGGCGCAGATCACGGTGACCACCATGACGGAGAGCAGCCAGGCGGGGGACCCAGGCGTGGCTTTTTTTTGTCTCTCCCAACAGCGGAAAGCTTTAGGGGTCTCAGCCCAGATAGAGCACTAAGAAGAGCGCCGCATGCTGTTGGGGATATCACCTGAGCTAGAGGGATCTGTTTGGGGAAGAGCAATTTTGGATTCCGCTTGGGGTTGTCTCAACTTGACTGTTGAACGGATCAAGTGGTTGTTTTTTTTGTTGGCTCTGTTCATGTTCAGTAGGGGCTGCCGAGACAACAAAGTACGTTGCTTGTTTTCTTTACACGAGCTGGTTTGAAAAGGTGACTCTCTGGACATGGCCAGGTGGCGAGCATGGCCCAGTACAGCGAGGGCCACCTGGTGGGGCCCGTGCGGCCCTGCGCCGGCACCAAGGGCACCACCATCGTGGTGGAGAACATGTTCTACAACAACCCCACACGCAAGCAGGCGCTGAAGGAGACGTTTCTGCAAATGGGAACTGGTGACCAATGTGATTTGGTGATTTTTTGGGCTGATTGGCTTTTTGGCCACGAAAAGCCACTTCAAACACCGCCAATTCCTGCATTCCTTTGGCACCCATTGGCCAATGCAGGCTGAGGCCACACCTGTCCGCTTGTGCGGCGTGCCTTCAGAGTCTGGGCCCCCGCCGAATGAACTGAATGGACCTTTTTGGGATACTTCTGGATGGAAACCTTTGCGCCCACGTTGGTTGGGTTTAGGATATTCCTGCAAGACGAAACATGCCCCCGTGGATTGGTTGGAAGGGGCTCCAAAAATGGAAACCGATGGCACAAGCCAAATGGCAGGTTTTCATGTCCAATGCTTTGATGTCCACCAAAGGGTCCAACCAATGAAATTCCAGCCACCTGTGAGACAAAGTGATGAGAGGGAGCTCACGTAGCTCCTTTCCGACCACTGGGATAGTTTGAAAAACGAAATGACGCCACCATCCGGACTTAGCCTTGACGCCCTTCCATGGCGAGATCGCCCGACAAACGAAAAACCATGTAGCTCGCTACCCCGGGATGGTCCGAATGCCCAAAAACAGAGCTTGGTTCGAAAGGGAGCCCCCAAGCCGGAGTCTGGAGTCTGGAGGAGAGCCTGGAGCACTCGAAGGTGCTGGAGGTGGTGCAGCGCTACGCCATCCACCACCCCAGCGTGGCCTTCAGCTGTCGCAAGGCCAGCGGCGCAGCGGAATTGGCCACGGCGGGGTCCTCGCCCTCGGCGCGGGAGGCGGCGTGTTTCGTGGGTTTGCGTTTTGATCGGCGTCCTTTTCAGACTGGTCCAGATGGGAGCCAAAATGCAAGCCCGTGTTTTTTTTTTTTTTTTTGTGTGTGTGTGTGTGTGTTTTTTTTTGGGGGGGATGGGGGGTGGTGGGTGGGGGTAACCCCTCATCTTCCGTGCTTTTTGTGCAAAGAGGCTTGATCCCTCCATGCCCGTTCCCAAAGGCTCAGGCTTGGCCTGAAAAGAGCTTCAGATGCGCCGCTGAACCTGAGGTGATCGGGACCATTTGGGGGCAGGGCCTGGCCAAGGAGCTGTTCCCCTTCGAGGCGCGGTGACCAGAGGGGAGGGCCCAGAGGAGCAGGTGCCCTTGTTCCAAATGTGCGGACCAGACCAAAGATCAAACGATTGGGGGGGGGGGGGTCGGAGTGGGAGGTGTTTTTTTTTTGTTTCTCTCCCAGGTGAAGTCGGAGGAGCCCAGGTTCTCTTGCCGGGGCTTTGCGTCTGGGCCAAACTACTCCTCGCGGTCCTCCACGCTGATCCTCTTCATCAACAACCGCCTGGTGGAGTGTGCCCCGCTGAAGCGGGCGGTGGAGGCGGTGTACCAGCCGGTGCTGCCCCGGCACCAGCATCCCTGGGTGTATCTGGCCCTGGATGTGGACCCCCAGTGCATCGACGTGAACGTGCACCCCACCAAGATGGAGGTCCAGTTCTTGCACGAGGAGACCATCTCCCTGCGCCTGCAGGAGGCCTTGGCCGGCCAGCTCCGCTCGCTGGGCACTTCCCGGAACTTCGCCGCCGCCCTGCCGTCGCTGATCGACACCAAGGGCCGTGCGAGCTCCACCCCGGCCTTTGCCACGCCACCGGCCTCGGTGCCCGCCGCGCCCTCGGCGCAGTTGGTGCCCGCTGCGCCTCCCGCTACACCGGCTGCGCCGACGGCTGCGCCGACGGCGACGGCGTCGGCACCGCCGCCCAAGAGGGTGCGCACGGACCACCGGCAGCTGTCGCTGCAATCGATGCTGTCGCAGGCGCCTTCACAGCCTTTGGCATCTCAGGTGCCCGCATTCGGGGCAACGCAGTCACCGCCAACACAGGCAGCTCCGGCTTCGGCTTCTCAGGTTGTGCAGATGTCGGAGACGGAGAGGGAGGCACGCATGGCCGCGTATCAGGAAGCTCAGGAGCTCACTTCGGTGGAAGAGCTGCGGAAAGCTGTGGAGGCCGATTGCGACGAGCAGTTGTCCAAGCTGCTGAATCAGTCGGTCTTTGTGGGGCCGGTGAACCACGAACTGGTGCTTCTCCAGTGCGGAGCGTCTTTGTGCTTGGCCAACATGGCCATTCTGGCCCGAGAGTACGCGTATCAGCGACTCCTCAGGCACGGTCTGCAGAAGGTTTGTCTTTCTTGAAGCAGCGCCTCGCCGGCAGCTTCCAAAGTTTCAGAAGTTCTTGGACAACCGGCCTTGTTCACCTCAAGCTTGATCATCGCGATGGATGCAATCAGAACTGACCCCTGGAAGAACCCATCAAGAGCAGAGACTCATTTAAACTCAGTCAAACGCCTTTAAGACCTTTAGACAATGACAGTTGGACCTCCCCGAAAATGCGTGGTTTCCTTTTTAAGCACCTCAGCAAAAAAGAGAGACTCAGTTTCCTCCCAAAACACCAAACCCTCCGAATGAGCTTGGTTTCCCGGTAAAACAACCCCAAAACGGCTACAAAATCTCAACCCCCAAATGCGAGCATTGGATTCGCCAGGCTCATCGGGGGCATGGGCTCCATCCAGCTGTCCGAGGGTCTGCCGCTGAAAGATCTGCTGCGCATGGGCCTAGAGGACTCGGACGGAGTCGAAGAGCTTCTTCTCGGGAGCCCTCAGGGGTTCCATGGCTGTGGGTCAAAGCCAAGTACCCCCCGTGAACATCCCAATCCCCACGACTAAAATAGATTAAAATGGGTGGTGCACCTACCCCAAAATGATACCATTGGTGTTGACCCACGGCCGTATGGGTGTGTTTTCGAAGGTAGCCCTGGGAAAGACACTGGAGGATGGGTTTTCCTGGTGGTTTCTGGAGACCCGGCCCAATGTCTAATTTCTGGTGTGTTTCTGAAGGCGGCACTCATGTTCGGGGGTCCCCATATCTTGCTCGGGCCGGCATGATTTTCTTTGTCCAGTGATTTTCAGAGGCACAGAGTAGGAACCCTCGAGGTATGGCAAAGAAGGCGACCCTGGAGGATTGTCTCCTCGTGTTTTTCCAGAGATCCTGCCGCAATGTTCAATGATTTTGTGAAATGGATCCGAATGAAGCGGAAACCCCTCCAATGTAGATGGTCCTCAAAATGGCTCGCTTGTTCGATGGGACACTACATGGGACTCTGTCAACAGTACTTCACCCTACAAGTGCCGGTGCTGGTGTCCCTTTGGCTTCTTTGAAAGAACCAACTTTCCCGAAGGAGCACCCCAGAACCGTTGTCCCTCACTAATGAACGACCAATTCTAGCCATGGGACAACTTTCAAATTCCGTTGTAACTTTACGCCACGCGGGCGTTCAGGAAGCCTTCAATATCAAGTCTGCACTTCCCTCCATAGAGATGGCAGGCAGGTCCCCTTGAGTCACGATGGGTCCCCTTGAGTCACGATGGTTATTGAGCTTGGCTTCCGATGGCATCTTTCCAGATACGTCCTGATGGCCAGGCCACATTCATCACCCGGGTTTTTTTCTGTGACTTCGCGTATCCGGGCGGCCTCTCCGGGCAGCGCCCAGGGATCGATTCAGCTTGAAAGAGGAATCCAGGGGCCCCAAGCCACCTCAGCGTGAAGCCATCCGAACCGAGCCGCAGTTTTTCAAAGGTCTCCAGAAATGTCCCAGTCCAATCTTAGGCACCTTGGTTTGGTTCTGACCTAGGAAACAAAAGGGGAACTCCTTCTCCAGAGTCATGGATCAGCTTCCCTCCAAGTGGTTTGGAGTGGGTGGTTTGGGGTTTTCGACCCCCCGGTCCCGTTGACGCCACGTGCCCCGGTCCCTTTTTTGGTGGAGGACCCCGAGGCAGCGGCGGCTCTAAGTGACAAGCCCTGCGCGCAGCTGCTGGAGCGCTTCGAGGCGCTGCTGCTGGAGAAGGCGGAGCTCTTGAAGGAGTACTTCATGCTGGAGATCCAGGTGACTGAGCGACATGCGGGTTGAAAGATTTGTTTTCTTTTTTTGTTTGCGGGTTGTTGAGTCAGATTGAGGGAGGTTGAATGCGTGAAATGCGTTGGTGGCTTGTTTTCTTTTTTGTTGGTTTCCGGGCGACCTGCGGGTTGAAAGGGCTGAAATGCGTTGGTGGTGGTTTGTGGTTCGTGTGTTTTTGTTTGTGGGTTGAGGGTAAACCGAGTGACAGGAAGCGGAGGACGGGCCGCGAGTGAAGTCGGTGCCCAATGGCCTGGGCCTGAGCTCCGACAGCGGCTGCTGCTTCGATGGCCTGCCGCTGTTCCTGGTGCGGCTCTGCAGCGAGGTGAACTGGCAGGAGGAGAAGGCCCCCCCCCCCAATCGGGCGATGGGCCTGAGGATTGGCCAAATGAACACGGAGCTTTCGACGGGTCAAAGTTGGAGATTCCTCTAAGGACGTGTTGGGTTCCTCTAAAATCTGCGGAGATACTTTTCTACCATCGTTCTTTCCAACTGGATCCGTTTTCCCTGGGTTTCCGGAGGTTTTCTAGAAAGAAGGATCCCTGGAAAGAATGGGGAAGGTATTCAGACTAAGCGGGTGGCTGCATGGTTCGGACATATGTTTTGGCTTGATCCTCCAGTTTTAAAGCCTGTGTTGCAGTCATGTACTGGATTTGGTTGAATGTCTTGGTTTGAGAATGTTTCAGATGAGATGACCTTTGATGGGCATATATGGGCAGAATCGCCTCAGCCCTGAGACGCGCCTTTCAACTCTCTGGCCTCCACATACAAAATGTAAGGGAGTTGCTTGAGCTTACAACGCCCAAGACACACGCCATGTAAACGTTAGCACCCAAAACCGTACCAATCCCAAGCTCTCTCTCCCTCCCTGTTAGGGTGTGTGGCACTCTGTGCTTCACATGTTGGCCCCCTAAGGATATGCCGTCTTGCACTCTAGCTTTGTGTTGGCCCTTTCATGATGCTGATGTCATCCGAAGTCTGAAAGGATCGGAATGGCTCCAATAGCTAGCAGCTAGTGCCTCCGAGATGGTCGACCTGGAAAAGGAATCAGCTCGTGGCTCGGGCGAATCTGGCCCAGAATGCAACAGAAATAGAAATGTAGAACGACCATCGTCGAAGGCTTTCATCCAAGCCAAAAAAGGAGGGAATCAGACAGCACGGCTCATGGCAGGCTTGCCTGGACGGCATCTGCCGTGTGTCCGCGGACTTCAGCGCAGACCTGCTGCTGCCCAGCGAGGAGCAGGCGGAAGCGGCGCAGCTGAGGAAGGCCAACACCGAGGCGCTGCGCCTCGGAAAAAGCTGGCAGCTGCCACTTGCCGGGGCTCACTATACTACAAGCTACGTGTGACGCAAGTGCAGTTGAAGAAATAATGCATATGCACATGTGGCTCATTTGCTAGTTGTTTGTTCTGGTTCATTGCTTGGTTGCTTGCTTGCTTGCTTGCTTGCTTGCTTGCTTGCTTGCTTGCTTGCTTGCTTGCTTGCTTGCTTGTCTGTCCGTCCGTCTGTTTGTTTGTCTGTCTTGTTGACCACGAGTGCGGTTTTATGGCCCAATTATATACTTGCGTGTTCATGTATGTGTGTGTGAGTATATGTGTGTGTGTGTGTTGAAAGGGTTGGTTGGGATTTGCCTTTGCACTCTGCACTGTGTCAAACTTAAGGGGCCCTCCCAAACTCGCTCCGGCGTCTGTGTTGGGGGGGGGGGCGCGGGGTGGGTGTGATTTTGCCGTTTTTCCCAGCCTGCTCATGCATGCTCTGAGGCTTCTGTGTCATACATGGTTCAGTTGGCCCTTCAGATAGGACACCAAGCTTAAAAAACGTACAGCTCATCCCATGGGCAAACAAAAAACCCGCCGCGCTTCCACTGCTTCGAGGCCCGGGCGTCGTCTTTCGCGCGCAGCGTTGGGCGCCGAGGAACGCGGCGGTGCAGCGCGGGGAGTTCGAGGACGTGGTGGCTGCGGCCAAGCGGCCCAGGACCTGCCCGCTGCAAGGGCTCCGGTGGCTGCACGAGGTGACGCGCAAGGCGGGGGCCGCTGGGGCTGGCAGGTCTCTCTAAGATGGCAGGGCCCTTCTTTTGGGGTGTTCGAAGGTGGGGCAGGGGAAAGCTTTGGAAGGTCGTGCTGGTGCCAGTTTGTCAAAAATATCGGCATTCACTGTGAGTGTGTGTTCTTTCTAAGCCGGCCCGCAGGGCCTCTGGTTTTGGCAGCCACAGGGGTATACCCATGATTCAAGAGGCGCATTGCCATGTTTTCGTTTTGTTGGGGGGGCTGGTTCACAAGAACTCTAGCATGCCCATGTAACCATGTCAAATACGCTGTCGCCAGGACTGCGACAATGACAATTGCATTCCTTTGAAGGACTCATTCTCCTGAAGGGCTTCCCTTTCCCCAGGAAGGCTTGTGGCTCAACGGACGCGGCAAGTGAACAACTCCAGGAGGGCTCTAGCTGGCCCCGGGACTTCGCCAAGAACGGGACTCTGCTGGACCTGGTGTCGCTGGATCAGCTGTACAAGATCTTCGAGCGCTGCTGAGTGGAGCTTCCGGCAGATGGAAAATCGTAGGCGGAGAGCGAGCTCCTGTCAACTGGAAAATCGGTGGCGGAAAGCGAGACTTCTGTTGGTGGCAGGATAGGCGTCCTCCTTGGTTTCGGCGGTGAAATCTGATTGGCGTTCAGGTCTGACAGGAGCTCCTTCCAATGAGGAGAGCCAGCTGGATTGTGCTTGGGGGTTATTGCCAATCAGCTGGGCAGCGTCAATGGGGTGAAGACGGCTGCAGAGGGGCATGGGGCCAAAGCGCCTGCGTTTGAGAGCTCAAATAGCATCAACAAGCTGCAGTTGGATCCTGGTGTGCTCTGATTGATTTGGCTACAAAGTATCCAAGACACAAAGTACACAGTTGAGGCACAATCAAACCTGGATAGATGAGGGTTAGTTGGGGACGGTCCCAGCCGCAAATGGGCGCAGGCGCTCTTTTGGTTAGACACCTTCAGGTTTTGATTATGACTCAGCTACCAGCTTATAAACCACCAGAGGTCACACTTTGCACATCCAGACAGAACCTTTGCACACCGCTTCGCATGGATAAATTGCATATTATTGTGTGGAGTTTTTGGAGCTTTGCGCACACCCCGGTGGGTGTTTCCTGAGTTAAATTTCAATCGTGGATGGTTTCTTTGTTGATTTCTCAAAACACGGGTACGTGGATTCACTTCATGTTGCATGTAAGCCAACCGCACGCGAGTGGACTACACGATTTTGTTGCTTCGTTGCAGAACCTCGCCAGCCGCTCGATGTGTCGGGCTTTGCCCGACGTTCCGCCTGAGTCCTGGTCCCCATGTTCCCGCACTACGCCTCCGGCACTACGGGCAGCTGTCTGGCCGGCGCGTACCGCACCGCCGCGGAGCTGTGCGCCGTCGAGTTGAGTCGCAGCCCATGGAAACCAACTGGATGTATGGCAAAACCAAGAAAAGAGATTGAAGAGGGTTGCTCAGGTTTCTCTTTCTTTTCCAAGAGCATGCTTCATCCAAATCGAGGTGTGTGTGTGTGCGTGCGTGTGTGTGCGTGTCTGTGTGTGAGAACGGGTGCTTGTCAGGTACTGCACTCCCTTCCTTTCCGTTTTGCCGCCCTTCTACGGCCTGGTGCTTGGCTGGAAAATATGTCCCGAGTGTTGCAACGTGAAGCCCATCGAAGGCGATGCACTGTTTGCCGAACAAGATGTTGGCCAGCCGAGAAGTTGTGGCGAAATCAGCAGCTCATGTACAAGCACGCCCTGCCCAAAAAAGAACTCCCAAGATATGGGTGTGGGTCAAAATTATGTACACAAAATGGAACCCTGGTAATGGAAACAACGACTAGAACCTGCGGTCCCCTGGTGGCTTAATTTTGACCCACACCCATATTCGAGGCAAGGGCATGGGCATGGGCCGAAGTCCTCGTTGGGCCACCTGACTCCAAAGCCCTTTGATTGTCACAGACCTGACAAAGGGAACTACCATCACGACTCAATCCCATGTTTGTAACATCTCAGGGCTCGTGAATGGTTGGCCTCGGTCCGAACTCGCGGGACGATTGAGTCGCAACCATAGAACTTAGCAAAGAATCATACAAGCACTCATGAGGAGTGTCTTTTTGTGGGCACTCCCTTTTTGGGTTCACACATCTCTGGTTTGGGGTCGGCCCGAACCTCTCAACCTCTCCATCTGGACGGAGGCCACCGGCTCTATGTGTCTGCCATGGAGAAGCGGATCCTGGCGTCCATCGGGGAGAAGGCCGGAGATCGCCCGAGTCCGAGTCTCCCCTCGTCAAAACCGTTTTGGGATCCCATTTTGGTTGGTAGGTGAATTCACCACCCGTTTTACAACCTATTTTGGTGGTTGGATTGGGATGTTCACTGGGGTTACGATTTGGCTTTTGACCCATGGCCAGGTCAAACCGGCCGCAAGCGGGGCGCGGGGGGCGGGGAAGTAGTGGGGACGTCGGATGGCCAGGGCAAGAATGTGGATCACACGCTCTTCAGCTTCCATGGGGTGCCTGAGGCGCGGTTCCGGAAGTTGCATCTGAGGATGGTGAGCCACTGAGCCACAATCTCTGGAGGTGTTCAGGTCAATGGGATGGCTAAGGAATTTGTACAAGAGCAGGATGGTTTCTCCATAGCTACCAACTACAGGAGCACGGTGCTGCTTCGACGGAGAATGTCATTTCAGGATTCAGTTGAGGGGATCGCCCTGCTGTGTTCTTTGCAGTGGCAGGGTCTTTGTACACAAGACACTATGCCGCGCCTCTTCCGGTTGCTTTTCGACCCTCAAGCTTGCCCGCGACCGTTGCAGTGCCTTGTTCTGTTGCCTTAGTCTTACCGACGCACGATGGCCCTCCCTATGAAGTCTGCCATGAAGTCCGTGATGAAGTCGGCTAAGTCCATGAAGAAGGCCACCAAACCGTCCATGAAGGCCAAGGTCATGAAGAAGAAGGCGGTGAGCAAGATTGCGAAGGGCAAGTTTGCCAAGGCGGCAGTGTTCAAGGGCGCCAAGGAGAAGACGGCCACCCAGCTGACCAAGACTGACCTCATGAAGCTTGTCAGCTGTAGCCTTTCGTGCTTTTTTTTTGGCGGCGGATCCATTATGGAGTCATGTTTGTATCACATTTGTCATTTTGCCACCGACCAGCTTCACATGTGTTTGCAATGGTTGTGAGTTCAGACAACTGATGCGCCAGGAAGAACAAGAGAGGCAAAGTGGTCTCGAAGAAGGCGAATGCGGCGGGCAAGAAGGCCTACAACAACATCTCTGCCTGGACCACCGCCGTGGTGAAGGCCAGGAAGGAGCTTGGCATCAAGGGCTTCTGCGCCGTGAACGGCAAGACGGCTCAGGGCAAGGCCCTCTATGCCAAAGCCAAGGCCATCTTTGCTGCATGAGAAGAAATGGAGGCAGTGCCAACTAGGAAGAGTCAGAGAAGCATGGCGGTTTGCTTGCGTGGTCATTCACGGAGTGGACCTGCTGATGCTCGCTTGACGCTTGACGCTGCTGCTTGACACAGCCGGGCCCGGCGTGTATAGCTGATTTTGCTGGCCCGGAACCTCGGACCTAGGGGGCAGTGCGACTGTACACATTTGGACATTGCCCGCTTCACCTAGTCCAAGATCCGAAAACAAGAGTTTGGTTTGCAAAGGTTTGCAGAGGATGCCCGGGATGCTTGCAGACGGACTAGCTTAATGATTGCAAACTGCAGCATGTTTCCGTTACCCCGAGTCTCAGCTGGTATCTAGGGGTCGTTGGGCTGTGGTTGGTTGATGGTTGGGCTTCAGTGCAGAAAGTACAGAGGGTAGAGTGCCCATGCGCGATTGCCGGTTGCTTTTCGAACCTCAAGCTTGCCCGCAACCGTTGCAGTGCCTTGTTCTGTTGCCTTAGTCTTACCGACGCACGATGGCCCTCCCTATGAAGTCTGCCATGAAGTCCGTGATGAAGTCGGCTAAGTCCATGAAGAAGGCCACCAAACCGTCCATGAAGGCCAAGGTCATGAAGAAGAAGGCGGTGAGCAAGATTGCGAAGGGCAAGTTTGCCAAGGCGGCAGTGTTCAAGGGCGCCAAGGAGAAGACGGCCACCCAGCTGACCAAGACTGACCTCATGAAGCTTGTCAGCGGTAGCTTTTCGCACTTTCTTTTTGGCGGCGGATCCATTATGGAGTCATATCCGTATCACATTTGTCATTTTGCCACCGACCAGCTTCACATGTGTTTGCAATGGTTGTGAGTTCAGACAACTGATGCGCCAGGAAGAACAAGAGAGGCAAAGTGGTCTCGAAGAAGGCGAATGCGGCGGGCAAGAAGGCCTACAACAACATCTCTGCCTGGACCACCGCCGTGGTGAAGGCCAGGAAGGAGCTTGGCATCAAGGGCTTCTGCGCCGTGAACGGCAAGACGGCTCAGGGCAAGGCCCTCTATGCCAAAGCCAAGGCCATCTTTGCTGCATGAGAAGAGATGGAGGCAGTGCCAACTGGGAAGAGTCAGAGAAGCATGGCGGTTTGCTTGCGTGGTCATTCACGGAGTGGACCTGCTGATGCTCGCTTGACGCTTGACGCTGCTGCTTGACACAGCCGGGCCCGGCGTGTATAGCTGATTTTGCTGGCCCGGAACCTCGGACCTAGGGGGCAGTGCGACTGTACACATTTGGACATTGCCCGCTTCACCTAGTCCAAGATCCGAAAACAAGAGTTTGGTTTGCAAAGGTTTGCAGAGGATGCCCGGGATGCTTGCAGACGGACTAGCTTAATGATTGCAAACTGCAGCATGTTTCCGTTACCCCGAGTCTCAGCTGGTATCTAGGGGTCGTTGGGCTGTGGTTGGTTGATGGTTGGGCTTCAGTGCAGAAAGTACAGAGGGTAGAGGGCCCATGCGCGATTGCCGGTTGCTTTCGGTTTCGAAGCTTGCCCGCGGCCGTTGCAGTACCTTGTTCTGTTGCCTTAGTCTTACCGACGCACGATGGCCCTCCTATGAAGTCTGCCATGAAGTCCGTGATGAAGTCGGCTAAGTCATGAAGAGGCCACCAAACCATCCATGAAGGCCAAGGTCATGAAGAAGAAGGCGGTGAGCAAGATTGCGAAGGGCAAGTTTGCCAAGGCGGCAGTGTTCAAGGGCGCCAAGGAGAAGACTGCCACCCAGCTGACCAAGACTGACCTCATGAAGCTTGTCAGCGGTAGCATTTCGTGCTTTTTTTTTGGCGGCGGATCCATTATGGAGTCATATCCGTGTCACATTTGTCATGTTGCCACCGACGAGCTTCACATGTGTTTGCAATGGTTGTGAGTTCAGACAACTGATGCGCCAGGAAGAACAAGAGAGGCAAAGTGGTCTCGAAGAAGGCGAATGCGGCGGGCAAGAAGGCCTACAACAACATCTCTGCCTGGACCACCGCCGTGGTGAAGGCCAGGAAGGAGCTTGGCATCAAGGGCTTCTGCGCCGTGAACGGCAAGACGGCTCAGGGCAAGGCCCTCTATGCCAAAGCCAAGGCCATCTGTGCTGCATGAGAAGAGATGGAGGCAGTGCCAACTGGGAAGAGTCAGAGAAGCATGGCGGTTTGCTTGCGTGGTCATTCACGGAGTGGACCTGCTGATGCTCGCTTGACGCTTGACGCTGCTGCTTGACACAGCCGGGCCCGGCGTGTATAGCTGATTTTGCTGGCCCGGAACCTCGGACCTAGGGGGCAGTGCGACTGTACACATTTGGACATTGCCCGCTTCACCTAGTCCAAGATCCGAAAACAAGAGTTTGGTTTGCAAAGGTTTGCAGAGGATGCCCGGGATGCTTGCAAAGCGGACAGCTTAGCGATTGCAAACTGCAGCATGTTTCCGTTGCCCCGAGTCTCAGCTGGTATCTAGGGGGTGGTTGGGCTGTGGTTGGTTGATGGTTGGGCTTCAGTGCAGAAAGTACAGAGGGTAGAGTGCCCATGCGCGATTGCCGGTTGCTTTTCGAACCTCAAGCTTGCCGCAACGAATTGCAGTGCCTTGTTCTGTTGCCTTAGTCTTGCAAACGCACGATGGCCCTCCCTACTGAGTCTGCCATGAAGTCCGTGATGAAATCGGCTAAGTCCATGAAGAAGGCCACCAAACCGTCCATGAAGGCCAAGGTCATGAAGAAGAAGGTGGTGAGCAAGATTGCGAAGGGCAAGTTTGCCAAGGCGGCAGTGTTCAAGGGCGCCAAGGAGAAGACTGCCACCCAGCTGACCAAGACTGACCTCATGAAGCTTGTCAGCGGTAGCTTTTCGCACTTTCTTTTTGGCGGCGGATCCATTATGGAGTCATATCCGTATCACATTTGTCATTTTGCCACCGACCAGCTTCACATGTGTTTGCAATGGTTGTGAGTTCAGACAACTGATGCGCCAGGAAGAACAAGAGAGGCAAAGTGGTCTCGAAGAAGGCGAATGCGGCGGGCAAGAAGGCCTACAACAACATCTCTGCCTGGACCACCGCCGTGGTGAAGGCCAGGAAGGAGCTTGGCATCAAGGGCTTCTGCGCCGTGAACGGCAAGACGGCTCAGGGCAAGGCCCTCTATGCCAAAGCCAAGGCCATCTTTGCTGCATGAGAAGAGATGGAGGCAGTGCCAACTGGGAAGAGTCAGAGAAGCATGGCGGTTTGCTTGCGTGGTCATTCACGGAGTGGACCTGCTGATGCTCGCTTGACGCTTGACGCTGCTGCTTGACACAGCCGGGCCCGGCGTGTATAGCTGATTTTGCTGTTGGAACCTCAGTTCCTAGGGCAGTGCGAGCTGTACATTGGACATTGCCCACTTGCTAGTCCAAAGATCCGAAAACAGAGTTTGGTTTGCAAAGGTTTGCAGAGGATGCCCGGGATGCTTGCAGACGGACTGGCTTAATGATTGCAAACTGCAGTTGGCCGAGCTCACCAAGTGAAAGACATATCCATGGTCGGCAAATTGGGCTAACTGGTTGGTTTCTTCTTGGGCTTCAGTGCAGAGAGTACAGAGGTAGGGCCCATGCGCGATTGCGGTTGCTTTTGTGAATCTCAAGCTTGCCGCGACCGTTGCAGTGCCTTGTTCTGTTGCCTTAGTCTTACCGACGCACGATGGCCCTCCCTATGAAGTCTGCCATGAAGTCCGTGATGAAGTCGGCTAAGTCCATGAAGAGGGCCGCCAAACCGTCCATGAAGGCCAAGGTCATGAAGAAGAAGGCGGTGAGCAAGATTGCGAAGGGCAAGTTTGCCAAGGCGGCAGTGTTCAAGGGCGCCAAGGAGAAGACGGCCACCCAGCTGACCAAGACTGACCTCATGAAGCTTGTCAGCGGTAGCCTTTCGTGTTTTTTTTTTTTGGCGGCGGATCCATTATGGAGTCATATTTGTATCACATTTGTCATTTTGCTTCACATGTGTTTGCAATGGTTGTGAGTTCAGACAACTGATGCGCCAAGGCAGAACAAGAGAGGCAAAGTGGTCTCGAAGAAGGCGAATGCGGCGGGCAAGAAGGCCTACAACAACATCTCTGCCTGGACCACCGCCGTGGTGAAGGCCAGGAAGGAGCTTGGCATCAAGGGCTTCTGCGCCGTGGAGAACGACAAGGTGACAGAGACAAGGCCCTCTATGCAAAGCCAAGGCCATCTTTGCCATGAGAAGAGATGGAGGCGGTGCCAACTGGGAAAGTCGAAAGCATGGCGGTTTGCTTGCGTGGTCATTCGCAGAGTGGATACTGATGCTCGCTTGACGCTTGACGCTGCTGCTTGACGCACGGCCCGGACCCGGCGTGTATAGCTGATTTGCTGGCCCGGAACCTCGGACCTAGGGGGCAGTGCGACTGTACACATTTGGACATTGCCGCTTCACCTACCAAGATCCGAAAACAAGTGTTTGGTTTGCAAAGGTTTGCAGAGGATGCCGGATCTTGCAGACGGACTAACCAATGATTGCAAACTGCAGCATGTTTCCGGTACCCCGAGTCTCAGCTGGTATCTAGGGGTCGTTGGGCTGTGGTTGGTTGATGGTTGGGCTTCAGTGCAGAAAGTACAGAGGGTAGAGGGCCCATGCGCGATTGCCGGTTGCTTTTCGAACCTCAAGCTTGCCCGCGATCGTTGCAGTGCCTTGTTCTGTTGCCTTAGTCTTACCGACGCACGATGGCCCTCCCTATGAAGTCTGCCATGAAGTCCGTGATGAAGTCGGCTAAGTCCATGAAGAAGGCCACCAAACCGTCCATGAAGGCCAAGGTCATGAAGAAGAAGGCGGTGAGCAAGATTGCGAAGGGCAAGTTTGCCAAGGCGGCAGTGTTCAAGGGCGCCAAGGAGAAGACTGCCACCCAGCTGACCAAGACTGACCTCATGAAGCTTGTCAGCGGTAGCTTTTCGTGCTTTTTTGGCGGCGGATCCATTATGGAGTCATATCCGTATCACAATCATTTTGCCACCGACGAGCTTCACATGTGTTTGCAATGGTTGTGAGTTCAGACAATTGATGCGCCAGGAAGAACAAGAGAGGCAAAGTGGTCTCGAAGAAGGCGAATGCGGCGGGCAAGAAGGCCTACAACAACATCTCTGCCTGGACCACCGCCGTGGTGAAGGCCAGGAAGGAGCTTGGCATCAAGGGCTTCTGCGCCGTGAACGGCAAGACGGCTCAGGGCAAGGCCCTCTATGCCAAAGCCAAGGCCATCTTTGCTGCATGATAGAGCCACAGTGGGCGGCTTGCGTGGTGGCATTCAGTCGGAGTGGACCTGCTGATGCTCGCTTGACGCTGACGCTGCTTGACACAGGCGGGCCGGCGTGTATAGCTGATTTTGCTGGCCCGGAACCTCGGACCTAGGAGGCAGTGCGACTGTACACATTTGGACATTGCCCGCTTCACCTAGTCCAAGATCCGAAAACAAGAGTTTGGTTTGCAAAGGTTTGCAGAGGATGCCCGGGATGCTTGCAGACGGACTAGCTTAATGATTGCAAACTGCAGCATGTTTCCGTTACCCCGAGTCTCAGCTGGTATCTAGGGGTCGTTGGGCTGTGGTTGGTTGATGGTTGGGCTTCAGTGCAGAAAGTACAGAGGGTAGAGGGCCCATGCGCGATTGCCGGTTGCTTTTCGAACCTCAAGCTTGCCCGCGATCGTTGCAGTGCCTTGTTCTGTTGCCTTAGTCTTACCGACGCACGATGGCCCTCCCTATGAAGTCTGCCATGAAGTCCGTGATGAAGTCGGCTAAGTCCATGAAGAAGGCCACCAAACCGTCCATGAAGGCCAAGGTCATGAAGAAGAAGGCGGTGAGCAAGATTGCGAAGGGCAAGTTTGCCAAGGCGGCAGTGTTCAAGGGCGCCAAGGAGAAGACGGCCACCCAGCTGACCAAGACTGACCTCATGAAGCTTGTCAGCGGTAGCTTTTCGCACTTTCTTTTTGGCGGCGGATCCATTATGGAGTCATATCCGTATCACATTTGTCATTTTGCCACCGACCAGCTTCACATGTGTTTGCAATGGTTGTGAGTTCAGACAACTGATGCGCCAGGAAGAACAAGAGAGGCAAAGTGGTCTCGAAGAAGGCGAATGCGGCGGGCAAGAAGGCCTACAACAACATCTCTGCCTGGACCACCGCCGTGGTGAAGGCCAGGAAGGAGCTTGGCATCAAGGGCTTCTGCGCCGTGAACGGCAAGACGGCTCAGGGCAAGGCCCTCTATGCCAAAGCCAAGGCCATCTTTGCTGCATGAGAAGAGATGGAGGCAGTGCCAACTGGGAAGAGTCAGAGAAGCATGGCGGTTTGCTTGCGTGGTCATTCACGGAGTGGACCTGCTGATGCTCGCTTGACGCTTGACGCTGCTGCTTGACACAGCCGGGCCCGGCGTGTATAGCTGATTTTGCTGGCCCGGAACCTCGGACCTAGGAGGCAGTGCGACTGTACACATTTGGACATTGCCCGCTTCACCTAGTCCAAGATCCGAAAACAAGAGTTTGGTTTGCAAAGGTTTGCAGAGGATGCCCGGGATGCTTGCAGACGGACTAGCTTGATGATTGCAAACTGCAGCATGTTTCCGTTACCCCGAGTCTCAGCTGGTATCTAGGGGTCGTTGGGCTGTGGTTGGTTGATGGTTGGGCTTCAGTGCAGAAAGTACAGAGGGTAGAGGGCCCATGCACGATTGCCGGTTGCTTTTCGAACCTCAAGCTTGCCCGCGACCGTTGCAGTGCCTTGTTCTGTTGCCTTAGTCTTACCGACGCACGATGGCCCTCCCTATGAAGTCTGCCATGAAGTCCGTGATGAAGTCGGCTAAGTCCATGAAGAAGGCCACCAAACCGTCCATGAAGGCCAAGGTCATGAAGAAGAAGGCGGTGAGCAAGATTGCGAAGGGCAAGTTTGCCAAGGCGGCAGTGTTCAAGGGCGCCAAGGAGAAGACGGCCACCCAGCTGACCAAGACTGACCTCATGAAGCTTGTCAGCGGTAGCTTTTCGTGCTTTTTTGGCGGCGGATCCATTATGGAGTCATGTTTGTATCACATTTGTCATTTTGCCACCGACCAGCTTCACATGTGTTTGCAATGGTTGTGAGTTCAGACAATTGATGCGCCAGGAAGAACAAGAGAGGCAAAGTGGTCTCGAAGAAGGCGAATGCGGCGGGCAAGAAGGCCTACAACAACATCTCTGCCTGGACCACCGCCGTGGTGAAGGCCAGGAAGGAGCTTGGCATCAAGGGCTTCTGCGCCGTGAACGGCAAGACGGCTCAGGGCAAGGCCCTCTATGCCAAAGCCAAGGCCATCTTTGCTGCATGAGAAGAGATGGAGGCAGTGCCAACTGGGAAGAGTCAGAGAAGCATGGCGGTTTGCTTGCGTGGTCATTCACGGAGTGGACCTGCTGATGCTCGCTTGACGCTTGACGCTGCTGCTTGACACAGCCGGGCCCGGCGTGTATAGCTGATTTTGCTGGCCCGGAACCTCGGACCTAGGGGGCAGTGCGACTGTACACATTTGGACATTGCCCGCTTCACCTAGTCCAAGATCCGAAAACAAGAGTTTGGTTTGCAAAGGTTTGCAGAGGATGCCCGGGATGCTTGCAGACGGACTAGCTTGATGATTGCAAACTGCAGCATGTTTCCGTTACCCCGAGTCTCAGCTGGTATCTAGGGGTCGTTGGGCTGTGGTTGGTTGATGGTTGGGCTTCAGTGCAGAAAGTACAGAGGGTAGAGGGCCCATGCGCGATTGCCGGTTGCTGTTCGAACCTCAAGCTTGCCCGCGACCGTTGCAGTGCCTTGTTCTGTTGCCTTAGTCTTACCGACGCACGATGGCCCTCCCTATGAAGTCTGCCATGAAGTCCGTGATGAAGTCGGCTAAGTCCATGAAGAAGGCCACCAAACCGTCCATGAAGGCCAAGGTCATGAAGAAGAAGGCGGTGAGCAAGATTGCGAAGGGCAAGTTTGCCAAGGCGGCAGTGTTCAAGGGCGCCAAGGAGAAGACTGCCACCCAGCTGACCAAGACTGACCTCATGAAGCTTGTCAGCGGTAGCTTTTCGTGCTTTTTTGGCGGCGGATCCATTATGGAGTCATATCCGTATCACAATCATTTTGCCACCGACGAGCTTCACATGTGTTTGCAATGGTTGTGAGTTCAGACAATTGATGCGCCAGGAAGAACAAGAGAGGCAAAGTGGTCTCGAAGAAGGCGAATGCGGCGGGCAAGAAGGCCTACAACAACATCTCTGCCTGGACCACCGCCGTGGTGAAGGCCAGGAAGGAGCTTGGCATCAAGGGCTTCTGCGCCGTGAACGGCAAGACGGCTCAGGGCAAGGCCCTCTATGCCAAAGCCAAGGCCATCTTTGCTGCATGAGAAGAGATGGAGGCAGTGCCAACTGGGAAGAGTCAGAGAAGCATGGCGGTTTGCTTGCGTGGTCATTCACGGAGTGGACCTGCTGATGCTCGCTTGACGCTTGACGCTGCTGCTTGACACAGCCGGGCCCGGCGTGTATAGCTGATTTTGCTGGCCCGGAACCTCGGACCTAGGGGGCAGTGCGACTGTACACATTTGGACATTGCCCGCTTCACCTAGTCCAAGATCCGAAAACAAGAGTTTGGTTTGCAAAGGTTTGCAGAGGATGCCCGGGATGCTTGCAGACGGACTAGCTTAATGATTGCAAACTGCAGCATGTTTCCGTTACCCCGAGTCTCAGCTGGTATCTAGGGGTCGTTGGGCTGTGGTTGGTTGATGGTTGGGCTTCAGTGCAGAAAGTACAGAGGGTAGAGGGCCCATGCTCCATTGCCGGTTGCTGTTCGAACCTCAAGCTTGCCCGCGACCGTTGCAGTGCCTTGTTCTGTTGCCTTAGTCTTACCGACGCACGATGGCCCTCCCTATGAAGTCTGCCATGAAGTCCGTGATGAAGTCGGCTAAGTCCATGAAGAAGGCCACCAAACCGTCCATGAAGGCCAAGGTCATGAAGAAGAAGGCGGTGAGCAAGATTGCGAAGGGCAAGTTTGCCAAGGCGGCAGTGTTCAAGGGCGCCAAGGAGAAGACTGCCACCCAGCTGACCAAGACTGACCTCATGAAGCTTGTCAGCGGTAGCATTTCGTGCTTTTTTTTTGGCGGCGGATCCATTATGGAGTCATATCCGTGTCACATTTGTCATGTTGCCACCGACGAGCTTCACATGTGTTTGCAATGGTTGTGAGTTCAGACAACTGATGCGCCAGGAAGAACAAGAGAGGCAAAGTGGTCTCGAAGAAGGCGAATGCGGCGGGCAAGAAGGCCTACAACAACATCTCTGCCTGGACCACCGCCGTGGTGAAGGCCAGGAAGGAGCTTGGCATCAAGGGCTTCTGCGCCGTGAACGGCAAGACGGCTCAGGGCAAGGCCCTCTATGCCAAAGCCAAGGCCATCTGTGCTGCATGAGAAGAGATGGAGGCAGTGCCAACTGGGAAGAGTCAGAGAAGCATGGCGGTTTGCTTGCGTGGTCATTCACGGAGTGGACCTGCTGATGCTCGCTTGACGCTTGACGCTGCTGCTTGACACAGCCGGGCCCGGCGTGTATAGCTGATTTTGCTGGCCCGGAACCTCGGACCTAGGGGGCAGTGCGACTGTACACATTTGGACATTGCCCGCTTCACCTAGTCCAAGATCCGAAAACAAGAGTTTGGTTTGCAAAGGTTTGCAGAGGATGCCCGGGATGCTTGCAGACGTGCTTTTTGGTCCAAATTCAATCAAACAAGAGCTTTGATTCATGCCGGTGTTGATTCCTCGCTGCATCTTTTTTTCTGTCCGATGTTCGGGCCAGGAGCAGTGCTCCAGAACGGACATCACGGGGAGCTACTGCAACAAAGGTGTGCCTGGCCAGGTTTTCTGCAATCGCCTCATGCCTTGTACGCGTGGCTCAGTCAGTTGCCAAGAGACCCAGTCGCAGTGCTCACATATGTTACCGTCCATTGCTCACCGAAGCCGCAGCGCGAAAACATGCCTGGTGTAAGCAGATTGCTCCTGCAGCTTCCTGCAGACAGGCGCGGGTTGCTGCGCCGTTCTGAAGAAGGAGAACAGGCGGGGCAGTGCCGAACTTACCATTCGTTGGCCAGCTCAGGAAGGGCAATGAAAAGAAGTCCTCAGTCCTATTCAGTGGGTGAGGCAACCAGCTGGGAGTCCTTCTTGGCGAGCCCAAAAGACATTGGGCCCATGCTATGTTTGTAGAAGGAAAAGTACATGAGGCATCTGAAATGTGTTTTCATGGATGAAGCTCCTCAATAAGATGCTTGGGCACACATTTACGTTTCCATTACTGCAAAACAAAGAACACTGGACACAGCACACTTAAACTGTTTAACCCAACAACCTAGGTCCACGGGGGAGGGGGGGGGGGTATTCAAAGCCGTATATAATATACATAATAAATGTATATATTTTAAAATATATATTATGTATAGATATTATACATATATATACACATGCACATGTTTTGTGGCTCCGGAGTCCGCCCCCCCCGGAGTTTTATTTTTTTTTGGCGCCAGGAATTGCTACCGGGCGCAGTGCTTCGAGACCGCCCGACTGCCTGCCGGCCGCGTTTGTTTGACGGGTTGACTTGGGTATCTTGGCGGTTCCCAGCCATCCACTTTTTGTTTGAACGGCGGCTAGGAGGAACTCCTGCGTGTTTTTTTGTTGTTGGTGTAGTGGGTTGGGTTTCCATGTAACCCACTAAGAGTTAAACTTTTCGCAGGGGATCTGAGGACAGCCAAGGTAGGTGTGTGTGTGTGTGTGCTGTTTCCCCCCAGCAGCATTCAGCTATGGATTTGGTCGAAAAGCCCAGACATCGGCTTGTTCGGGGTGGTTTGGGGCAGCTTTCAGGGTTCCGGGGCTGTTAGGGGCTGCCTGGGCGTATGTTGGTACCGAGTACCCTTTTCAGGTTGGTTCAAAAGAAACCAAAAAGGAAAACCGAAGCCTTTTTGGGGTCCCCTTATCTTGACCGCCACTTGTTGATGGTTCAGATGACGTTTGATACCAAATATGCGAAACGGGAACGTATCCTGCAATTCACCAGCAAAAGAAATGGGTCTTAGAGAGAAGTCACCATGGTGGGTCCAGCTAGTTGGGAATGAGAGATCCTTTGAGCCTCTCAAGCCGAATGTTTTCCAAGGGCAGGTCAAAAATTGCGAGGGGAAGAAGTGCTGCCTGGGGGACGGAACAAGTGTGTGCGGTTTTCAAAGGGACGTTTAGGCTTCCCACTGATCGACTGAGCTCATCATTTAGCAGTTTTCAGACTTTCTGGAGTGCGTTTTGAGTCGCCACCTACGAAAGGTGACCAGGCTTGACTTTGATGGTCAAATGTTTATGGGACCGCAGGTTGTAGTCCAAGTTTCCATTTACCAGGGTTCCATTTTGGGAACATTTTTTTGACCCACAGCAGCCAAATGATGGTCCCTCCAAGCTGACGTCAGGTTGGCCTCCTCCCTGGGGCTGGAAGAGGGTAGCTGGCCAGGGCCGCCAAGTCGCGAAGATGCGAAGACGCAAAGCCCTTGGAACCATAACCAAGAAGTAAGGACATTTACTTGCAGGGTGAAAAAGCACACACAGATTTCCATTCGGATGTGGCCATCCCCTTTGCCCGGGGAAATATTTTTGTTTTGTGTTGCGCCGGCTTCGTAGCGGCTTGCGGGCAAGACTTGGGATAGACGGATGCCGCGGGAGCCGCGGGAGCGGGAGTGAGGTCCATCGGCTTCCAGAGCCGGCTCACCCTGCGCGGCACCATCGAGCTGGAGCCCCCAGCGGGCTGAAAGGGGCCAGCTGATCTCGCAGGGATCTACAGAATCTACACCCAAACTGCCTTGAGCCATGAAAACCCGGGTTAATAGTCCCAGAGGAAGGTTAATAGTTAATAGTCCCAACCGGAAATGGATGACGAGGTTTTGCCTGGCTGATTGGCTCAACTTTGGGATTGGGTTTGTTCCAGGCCCGAGCTGCTAAAGGCGGTGGCACACTGTGTGCATAATGTGGATTTTCGCAAACACACTGATCGGGTGATCCATCGAATTGGACGTTGACAGCGACGACACGGTAGATGCTGTGTGCAAGATCAAAACGGGTCCTAGACTAGACATGATCAGTACCTTCGCAGGCCGAGGTTCCTTTGGAAGCTCTCCAGGCTAAGCCAAAGCTTCGCGGTGCCTGTTCCTCCCACTTCCCGTCCTCGCAAAGCAAATATGGCCCTGACTCTTCCACGGTGGAGGTGCAAATGAGCTCTGACCATGTGCCCATGCGGTCATCTTCGCCTTTGCCATGATTGCTCCGGAGAAGCTATTTAGAGATGCCGGCTTTGCATGCAACACGACAAGAGAATGCCCCAAGTGTCCCTCAGCTCCAAGGCTCAACGATGATAAACTTTGCCGGTAACAAAAGGCACAGAGTGCAGACAGACAGGTGGGGAGACAATCGGATCGCATGCGTTGTTTCTTCATGGAGAGTGTCACGACACGTTCTGTTGACTCGAGCAATTGCCTGGGAATTTGAGAGGGTTGCTTGACTAAGGTGGATCAAACCCTACACAGACGAGGCGGGCTATGGCCCTTTTCAGCGCGCGTTGGTCTCGAGTGGCCCGAAGGGTCTGAGGAAGGCTTGCCAGTTTACTTTGCGTACTTTATGCCCTGCTCAAGCACCCTCACCAACATGTTTTCATGCTTTTGGGTCTGCCTCAAAATAGGGACTTCCTTTGGCTGTTCAGGAAACCAACAGGAAACTAACCGTGCGGGGCAGTCCAAGCCCGAAGCGCACCAGAGCCCTTCGCGTCGAGGCGTTCGTGGACCTCGCGAAGCGGGGAGTGTCGGGAGCTGAGGTTCGCACAGCTTGCAAGACCGGCTTTGGTCCGAAGTGGTCAACAGCCTGGTTCAACATCACATGGCTGTGGGTCAAAACCAATGGTGCCATTTTGGGGTAGGTGACTTCACCACCCAAGAACCTATTTTAGTGTGGATTGGGATGTTCACTGGGGGTACGATTCGGATTTTGACCCACAGCCACATGTTGGTCGCCAATGGACACCAAACGAGCTCCGACAAAGAGGTTTGCGGGTCACCTGCTCATTGGCATGTGCAAGAAACTGGCAGGGCTTGGAGCGTAGGGCCTTGCCCAGAGGTTCAAGAGGAAAGGGCTCGTTTCTCCTGAGGAGGAAGCTGGCCATCGTGGCGCCGTCCTTCACCGCCGACTGTGTGGAGACGCTGGAGGACTTGTTTTTTCTCCTTTTTGTTTCTTCTTTTTTTGTTTTTCCTTTTTTCTGACTTTTTTTTTTCTGACGGCTGCTCCACTCAGAAAAATAATGACCTTCGCTTTGGGGTGGGGCTTGTTTTTTTTTTGACTGGGTTTCAAGGGTGGTCTGCAGCTGTGGGAAGTTTCACTGGCTTCCCAAATGGAGTAGCGCTCTCAACCCCGAGGAGAGGTCTAGTAAAAGCTCAGATATTGCAAGCGGAGAAGCAGGAGCCCACAAATTCGTTCCGAGGCTTGTGGCTGGCAACTTTGCAACACCGTGCCCCTTCAAGTCGAAATTCCTGTCAGGGTGCATGAAGTCCCTGGACGGAACATTGGGAGCTTGTAGGCTTGGATGACAAGGGATGCTCAGATGAGTGTTGCAAGGTCAGGTGGGAGGAGGCAGTTGTGCGCGCAAAGAAACGATTGATGGCGGAAGGATTGTGGATCCTTTGGAACCTGAAATGGTAGATGCTCAGATGCAGGCAAGGTTTCAAATGGGTCTTTTTTGAAGATACTCGGCTTGATTGTGGCTTTAAAGCCAAAAGGAGAACCTTTTGGCCTTGTTTGGGGGTTCTTGAAAAAAGAGACCCAAATGGCTGTGGGTCAAAACCAATGGTACGGTGCACCACCCACTTTAGTCTATTTTAGTGGTTGGATTGGGATGTTCACTGGGGGTACGATTTGGCTTTTGACCCATGGCCATGGGTGAAGACTCTGAGCCCAGAGAAGGGTCTCCCTCTTGGACTCCAGGAGTTGGGCATCACCGGCCGGGAGGAGTTTGAGGAGGCAGGCGGGGAGGAGCTGGCGTGGATGCTCAGAACGACAGATGGGGGGGTGCTTCCGCGAGAAGAAGTTTGGTTCCTGTGGATGGGTTACTCCACTTTGGGGTATGCCCGCAGTATTGGCTGAAAAAGGGCAGTTCCCTGTCAGCCTCCGCCAGATGGCGACAAACACAAGGATGTCCTATCAAGCTTTGCTGGAGAGTCGAGCAACATCCACGGGTTGCCCATGACGCAAGGAAATGTGGGCAGAATCAACAAGAAGGTTGGGAGGGCCTTCTGGCAGGAGCTTTTCAGTTTGCAGGGCAGTTCCCCTGATGTCAGCCTCAGCCAGATGGCAACATATGGCAACTAGCTTCATAGAACCTCACACAGGTTTTAGGCTCTCGTTACTTCTGACAAAAGCGCTGCCTACCCAGCAACAGCCTGGAAGTTAGACTTAACAGACCCGTATTCCTCCATGTGTTCCTTTTGACAAGACACCGGCAGCCAAGAACCTGCCACCTATGCAAAGTTCAGGCCAGATGCATGTCGACCGTTTTTCGTGTGATGTTAAGCTGCCGCATTCCCAGCTCATGTTCAGCACTGATGTTGCAGACTGTGAGCACCGGGTGAGGGAGCCTTGGAAATTGCGTGGCTGTTGGCCGGCAAATGCTGAGTAGACTCAGCCTGGAAGCAATCCGCTGAGGTGGTGATTCCATGCCTGAACAGCAGCACCGACTGGGCCGGGACACCAAGCCACAGCTGGCATGTTTTTTGTCAAGTGTTGCCGCTCTGGCCTTTGCTCGGGCCAGCGTTTGAAGCATCGAAGTCTGAGGTGAAGAGCCTAGCGCACATCGTTACTGAACACATTGCCGAGACTGTGCCGGCCTTGTGAAATGTGCCACAAAAAGAGATGCGCTGGCGCGCGAGCTTGCTCCCCTCAAGATGTGCCTTTGGGTTGGGAGTGCCCGGCCCTGTTAAGCAAATGATCGCTCATGTTCAGCCGATCAATCGCTTCCATGACTCATGACAGTTCAAAGGTCGCGGATTTCCGGCGGCCATCTTCCCCCGGCAAATTCGAGGCTTTGGATGTCTCGGTTTGCATGTCCCACCTGACGTGCCTTTCTGCTTCGGCTGCAGGTAGAAAAAGGAGCCCAATGGGCCACAGGTGGCGGTGCCAAAGCCCTCACGTAAGCATCAACCAGCCCATAAGCTCAGACGCGATATCTCCATACGGACGCCAAAGAGGAACAGAGAAGGGGTTCACACTTTGCATTGCAGCTCTCGGCAATGGCGGAGGCTGAGGCACGCTGCATGAGTTGAGTTGGAGTTGGGGCAGGCTTCCTCATATTGCCCCTTTCGAAACCATTGCCTTTGGGGGGCCAATTCAAATCGAGCTTGATGATTTTGAAGGGTGAATCTAAGGATCCCTGCTGGTCCCGGACAAAATCAAAATGGGGGGGACTCAAGTCCAAAAGTAAGGGACAATTTTATTCGCCCCCTTTCCCTTGTCGGTCATTGGGGTGTGAACAAAAATAGGGATCCCACAATGGATTTTTTGTTTTTAGTTTCCCTTTCAACCCACCCAAGAATATGTCATTTTGAGCACTCCTTTGGAGAGTGCATGTTTTGAGGGTGCTTTCGCACAATGGCGCGACCTGCCTTTTTTCTTTGCTACAAATTGTGTCCGTGATTGAAAGTATTCACTGGGGGTACGATTTGGCTTTTGACCCATTGCCAAATGACGGTGAAAACTCTGAGCCCAGAAAGGTCTCCCTCTTGGATTCGCAACGGAAGTCCGTTTTGCGAACTGTTTCAGGTGGCTCCGGAGCCGCCGGCGCCGCCGGCTGCGCCGGAGGAGGCAACGCAGCTGGCGGAGGCGCCAGAGGCGGCGGTCCGACACCAGGCGGTTTGGGCACTGGGGAAGGACGGGGGAAGGACGGGGGAAGGACGGGGGAAGGACGGGAGGTGGGAGGGTCATACAGAGTGAAGTTTACAAGCTGAAAATACAAGTAGCTGCAAGTTGTGTTTTTGGTTGTTTGAAGAAATCTCATAGGTGTTCTGTCAGTTTTAGTAGAATCCATCAAATGTGCGAAAAGGTATGTGGGGAGGGAGGATTGGCCCCAAGGGCCACCATTTCGAGAATCGGCAGATTCGCTAATTTGAAGGTGATTTCCTAAGGACCCAGCCTAGTGGAATTCCCGGGTCTAAACCATAGCTGATTGATTTGGAGTTCTCATGGGGCGCTTCACTTTGTCACAGGCAGTTGCTGGCCCTGCCAGCTAACATGTGTCAAACGCAAGAAAGCTCTTTAAGTCTTCCTAGGAGAAAGTATGGCACACTTCCACCTGAGCTGATCGGGTGTTGGCCAAAGTGCAAGCAGACGAGTGTCGCAGGCCTGGAACAAATCTGTCTGAGCTCTGCAGGCAGAAGAGACTGCTGTGGCGTTTCCATCCGATGAGGCGCGGGAAGAGAGGGGAGCTCCAACTGTCAAACAATCGGCCATGGATGACCGCTCAGATTTCCATGCTTTCTATACACATAGATAGATATTAGTATACAGCACAAACAGGCTTGAGAGTACGGCAGCCACAAAGGGGGGTGGAGATTGACTATCCTTGAAGTGAGACGTTTGCTTAAGCTTGGCACACCAGCCGCGAGAGCAATCACAAGCAGCAGAAGCTAATCATCAACAACACGCGTTTTCGCGGTCATTTGTGGCCTGCTGCTGCGGTGTACGCGTACACACAGCAACTGTGCGTTGCTGTTTATGTAGGCCATTGTGCAGCTGCCAATGTTCTTGATGGCTTCCCTGAGAGGGCGCTGGACTGATTTTCCTAAAGTTGGGGTCTTTCCGAGGACCTCATGGAGGTGGAGGCGTGGGTTTGCGCCGGAAATGCGGGTACCCAGCTGATGGGGGCAAGGCGTGGGGGGAATCCCGCCCCTTTTCATTCTTTACATGGATTTTGGCAGACCCTGCTTTATTAGCAGGTTTTTGAGGGTGACTTATCGTAGTTCACGTGGCAGATGGGTGTTGCGCTGGATAGTCAGCTCGTAATTTGACCCAAGTCGGCCCCATGGTCGGACGAGTTCGATGTGCCATTGCGGTTTCCATCTTTCTTGCGAGGGTCAAAGACCAATCCAAACCTCCACAAGGCAGTTGCCAGTGAGTGAGCTTTGTTCGATTAATCAGCTGCAATAGCAGTCTTGCTTATTGAGGGCAAGCCCATGCAAGTTTGCATAGTGAGAGCACCTTACAAAGTCCGGCTGTAACTTGTGTTGAGTACTGGCCATACAGGCAGATAGCAGGAACTTGGATGAAGCCCCGGCAGATAGCCATTTTCGGGAGTGAAGCTTTGGTGTGATAACACCCAACCCAGGAAACAGGCTAGGCCAAATCAAGCTCTTTGGCTAGCAGCGGGCTTGCCGAGAAGAGCATGGATCCGTTTTTTGGGTTTCAGCTGGAGAAGTGATACCATGGCTTGAAGGTGTTGGTCACAGTCCTCGAAGCAGTCTCAAGTTTTGTTTCAATGGATGTGGGTGAGCAGAAGGTGCACAATCGATCCCTTGCCACGTGATTGAGAGACAAGGATGCTCCCAGCTACAAAGCGACAGTTCCCAAAGAATCGCTTGCACGAGTCTTGCATGTTTTTCTTTGCGTTTTTTTTGGGGGGTTGCTTGCTTTGTTCCCCTTGTTTCGGGGTTCTTGGGGCTTTGCTTGGGGATGTACTGACTGTACTTGGGGAAGGGGCTCGGCGTGACGGTGTTTGTCTTCCTTGCGTACATATGGCGGTGGGTCAAAACCGATGGTTCCATTTTGGTTGGTAGGTGCACCACCCATTCTAGTCTGTTTTAATGGGGATTGGGATGTTCACTTGGGGGTACGAAATTTTGACCCCTGGCCATATTAGCAAGGAACATTGGCAGGGTCTTGTCTAAAGGAGGTGCCCTCCCATCAATGACATGGAACCTGATGTTCGGGGGGGTCCTGGAAGACCATCTTCCTTTTAAAGGGACCGCCGGTCAGGTTCCATGTTAGTTGGTGGGAGGGTAAATGCTCTCCCTTCTTTCGCAGGAAGCTGACATGAAGCCTGAGAAGCCAGACGACCGGCTCCTCAAGGCCGATCAACATTTTTGGGGGCGCTCGGTCTTGGTTGGAACAGAGGGGCCCAACAAGGCGAGCGAACTTGGCAAGGCACTGAGGCTTTGCCGTTGCTTCTCCTGAGGTGAAGGGCCTGGACAAGCAGCAGCTATGCATCGACCTGCTTATGGTTGGCCACTGGGCACCAACAAATCTGAAAACTTTGGAGTGGGTTTCTCGAAGAGGGGCGGGTTGCCAGGCCTCTTGAGATGTTGAAGCTGGTGTGCCATGCGTTTCGGGCCTTGGCCACCAGACTTTATAAATCAGAGTGATCATGTACTCGTCACTTTTCCGCCGCCCAGCTTCAGCAAAGGGTTCGTTAAAGCCAAATCTCTGTTTTTTCTATCCTTATTAACTTGGTTTCTGGTTTGCCAGGCGCTGCCCGCTTTCGCTTCCACACGCGTTCCTGAGGTTTCATTTGTCGTGATGAGTGTTGCTTTGCCAATGACTCGGGATCCCAACTTTTTGTTGCTAGGCGGCCGCGTGATTCAGTGATGTGACTGCGCGCTGCACCCTCTCATCGATGGAGCGTCCAAGGCTGTGTCCAGTCCTACGTGGACTTCTTCTACATCACCCATCGCAAAGCACCGCCCAAGGAGGGTTCTTCAGAGGAGGCACGGACATTGGGGCCAACGCCTTGGATTTATTGGTCACTTGCATGCGGCGGTGAAGAGGCATATGTTTTTGTTCTGGTTGTCGGCCGTTTGTCTCGAATTTGGCGAAATGCTGTTTGAGATGTTGGATCCATTGCCACGATTTGTGCTCTGATCCACACTCTTTTCAGCTCGTACACCCGGCGTCTCTTCTTTGTGGCGTAAGGTCTAGTGGACTCTATTGGGACATTGGGGTCTGCGTGAACCTTTTGAAACCAACTAGCCGGGGAGGTCCAACTAGCTGGCCTTGTGGGGGCTTTACAGGTGAAGGATGTGGTCATCCCGGAGGAGACATTGATCTTTCTCAAGGCGGGAACCTTTCCGTGGCTCTCCCAACATCCGGTGAGTTCCCAAGCTTGGAACTTGTAACAGGGAGATGTTTGCGACTGAAGAGCTGCAATGCCCTATATGGCTGTGGGTCAAAACCAATGGTACCATTTTGGGCTAGGTGCACCACCCATTTCCGTCTACTTTAGTGGGGATTGGGATGTTCACTGGGGATACGATTTGGCTTTTGACCCATGGCCATATGGGCTACTGTGGATGGACAAAACCCAGCACCAGTTGGTAGTTCTAGGGTTTCATCCATTCCAACTTCTTCAAAGCAGATTTTGGTAGTTCGGTACGAAATTTCGGGGGCCATTCGTGCCAGGAGACCCTGGAGCAAGCGGAGACGGCACGAAGGCTGCGAAGCTACTTGCAGTGCCATAGCCCCGGCATGGGGTGTGGTGCAATAGGCACTGCCTTGGATTGAACATGGGCATCACTCAAAATGGGGGACCCCTCGAGGTGGTTGGCCCCCGATGTTGAGACAGACCCACATGTAGCTCAGATTTGAAGGTATTCCCTTTTTGTTGTTGGGGAGGAGAAAGCCCTGCAGTCTGGTGCGGCCAGATTGCTTACGATCCACTGGAACACAGGCCCTTGGCTAGGAACCTTCTGGTTGGTTTCCACATGGATGGGACGGACCCATGAAATCCGAACCCCCCCAATTCCAAGGGCTTTGCAAACCACATGCGGCGGACAACCAGATTCGCGCCCGGCGGCATTTCCTTGAACAGGGGTCCCCATATTTTCCTAGGTCCTATGCAAGCCAGTTTAAAGCTCACTTCTGGGGCCCGAAAAGGGGTTGATTTTGGTGGAGAAACGCTTTTGGAAGAGAGAGGCGTCGGCCCGAGGCTATGAGAGCTACAACTCCCTGGCCGAGTTCTTTGAGAAGGTTCCGGACCTGAAGAGCGCCATGCGCCCTCAATCCAAAGTCTCACGTCAACTTCCTGTCGGTTTGTTGGATACGCAAACAGAGGGAAGGCGCGGTGCTGTCCAGGCAAGCAATGTTGCTACGAAGGCTGACAGAGGAGAGAGACCAATGTGAAAGAGTCCTGGCAGGGGGGTATTGAAGACTTGAGTCAGGCGAAGAACTGGCAAGCTCAGTACATAGTGCTGTATGAGAGGTTGTCCATTATTGAAGTTGTTTTTTTCCCATGGCAGATTGCAATCTTTCTTCCGGCGCGACGATTTCGGTGTGCGCACGAGGGAAAGCGCTCTAGATACCTCCCATGGCGGAGGTACTTCTACCAGAGATGTGCCGACGTGGCTGCGGAGGCGCTGCACAGCAGGGAGTGGTCAGGGTTGACGAGCGCAAGGTATCACTGTGAAATACTGTGCGCGGTGGCAACGGGCACGTGGACCGTAGATCCGTGAGTCAATATAGCTCCTTTTCCGACCAAAGCTCCGCTGCCATCATAGGTGCCCTTTTTGGGTTAGTCCAGTTAAAGATCGATGGCGCTGGTTTAGATAGGCTTTATTCCATCTAGCTGCGAAACCCATCTACTTTTCCAAAGGCCACCCTTGGCCACGGGGCGGTCCACTCCCCTCTGAGGTGGACGCCTGGGAGAGCATCTCCAAGGCCAATCTCAACCTCGGGAGCTGCGAGGTGCGGCTTGCGGCTTGATGCCTTGGGCGTCGGCTTCGGTTTGAGTGAAGGCCAAGAGAGGTTCGACACCTGTGTCTATGGGGTTCCGAGCCGGTTCCCGTTTTGGAACCTTCAAAAGCGGCAGTTTCAGTGGACAGACTCAGACTTGAAGTCCATCAAAATTCAGGAGCCTCGCACTAGTGGAATGTGGTTTGCGTCGTTGCTCTCCTGTGGAGGTTGCTCGCACTGGTGGATTCACTCTCCCTCAGTCAAGGCAGTTACGCCGAATCAATCGCCGGGCACTCCATTTTTTGCATCCTTCGTGATGCGCAGCTTGGCGCGTAGGAGCAGGGCGGGAACTGGCAGAGCGCTATGCAGTACCATGAGAAGGCTTTGGAGACACTCGGCTTGGGCTGTTCTATCTTCTGCCTCCCCTTGAAACTCGGGGTGAGGCCCATGGCAATTTCGAGTGAAATTCAAGGCCGTCCAGCCGGTAGTTGTTTTGGTGCAGCTGAAGGCTCGCACCAACGAGCAAAGATACACAGTGCCCTGCCAAGTCGCAACAACCCCTGGCGAAAACCTTTTGGGGTGCAACCCCCGGCATCCCAAAGCTTGCCCCCATGGCAAATGTGCCTGTCGTCAACTTCGCATCCGCAAAAGTGAGGCATTTTCCACGGAGTTCTCATCCAATACCCAAGAAGGTGGTTTTTTCTGGTTCCCCTGGTTTTCCTTGACACCATCCCCAAACCGGGCTGTTCCCCCCAAAAAATCAAGAGCGCAAGGGCGAGCACCACGGACCCGATCCGAGCCGCTCCGAGGATCGCGACCTCCGCGGACTCGCTGCCGCTGCAGATCAAGGCGGCCAGCCGCCTCACCACGGTCTGCCAGGTGCTGGCGGAGCAGTGCGAGAAGGAGCCTTCGGCCGGTTTTGGGAGGGGACGGCCAAGGGGCCGGGGGGCCGGGGATTTGGGGGAAGCGCTTTTGGTTTTTGAGTTTGGGGTTGTGGTGTTTTTATTTTGAGGGTGCACTGGTTGTTTCATGTTAGTTGGGATTAAAGTGTAAGGGGAAACCAAAGGGAAAACCACCCACATGTTGCTTTGTGTCTTGATTAGGGAATTTTAGGAATGGATGATTGCAATTTCAAGGACACGGAAGAAGCTGGGCAAAGCCCTCCGTGTCTTTTGGGTTCTCCCTAACTCTCTTCCTCAACCCCATCCCACCCATCCCACCCATCCCACCCATCCCACCCATCCCACCCATCCCACCCATCCCACCCATCCCACCCATCCCACCCATCCCACCCATCCCACCCATCCCACCCATCCCACCCATCCCACCCATCCCACCCATCCCACCCATCCCACCCAGCCCCCCCCGGAGACCCGCTGGCCGGCTCGCCGCTCGCTCGCTGCTCCGAGGACGGCCAGGACGTGGAGGCGGCGCAGCTTTACGAGCGCTGCCTCAGCAGCGCGCAGCTCTCCAAGGACGCGGCGCTGGAGGGCTCCGCCTGCCACAAGCCGCGGCCTCAGCCCCCTTCGTCGGTTCCGAAGCGGAGCGGCCCGGAAAGTCGAAGCGGAAAAGACGGGGGGAGCGGTGGGATGCGGTGGGTTGGGCAAAGATAGTGTTGGTAGCCCCAAAATGGGTTGCAGGGGGTAAATGTAAAAATTATGGACTATGACTAAAACCTGCGGTCCAATTTTGGTTTGATTTTCGCCCATACCCACCTTCGTACTTGAATGCCCTCCCACTCGACAAGGAAGCTGACGTTGGGGGGGGCGCTGGAAGACAGTTGCCCGGGTCGGTTCCATGTTGGGAGGGTCTTCTGTTTCTAAGGGGAGAGAGTCATGTTATTTCCCTTTCCACACCTGAAGGTTTAGGATTCCTTGGCCTCAATAATTTTATATTTGGAACACAATCCTCATGTGAACCTCGAGTGCTGATGTTCTGAAATTTGGGTGCAAGAGCAAGGGATACGCTATGGGTACCATCTCGTGCGACGTCAGCCATTTGAGAAGTTGACGCCGCAGAGTTGTGTTGGTAAAGCCAAGTCACGGCGAGCTTCACTGGACTCTTGGCCTCCCGCATCCGGCAAAGCCTGTCTTTCAGGTTGGGTTTGTCAAAGCACAAGACCGGCAACTACGAGCAGCTCGGCCAAGCGACTCACTGTTTGGGCCACGCGAGCCGGAGGGGTGAGATGACTCTCTTGCAGAAGCAAAACCCAGCAGGGACGAAGCAAGTGTGAATTTGCGGAAGGTTTACTGACTATGGAATGCAAATGGGGGTTCAACCTTGGCATTTGGAGGGCGCTTTAGGGTTTAGGGTTTGCTTCCGAAACTGAGTGCCGAGGACGGCATTTTGTGAACGCTCTGAGACAGGAGCAGACACGTCCAATAACGATGGCTATCCCTATGGCTCTCCCAACGAGCCTTTGTATCAGGCTCTTTGAAACTTAATTTTAGAGTCTCTCGGAGCGGCTGCCACCTGGAGGGAGGTGCGCGTCCTCACCGCCACCGCCACCACCACCACCGCCACCCGCCGCCGCCGCCGCCGCCACCACCACCTCCTCTCTAGAAGCAGAAGAATCCATTCCCATCTCACAATCCGTTCCAAGGAAACTAAACGGTTGGAGGGAACTTCTGTGGCCCATGGCTTTGCTTCGATTCCTCTCTTGAGCCAGGCAGGCCGTCGAGTTGCAGAAGCAGTACCTGGAAATCTGCAGGCGAGAGCCTTGGTTTTTGGATCTGTTGAATGGTTGCTGCTTGTGGACCAACAGATTGGCACACAGGCAAGCTATCCACGGTCTATAGGCTTGGATGCTGCCAGCGAGTTGTGAAGGTATGCCTTTTGCAGGCCACTGAGTACTCCGTTCGACATGGAACCATGCCATGCTCTCATCTGCACAGCTTGCATCCATGATCTTGCCACCTGTGCAGGAAGAAAGCAATGACCACAAAAACAAATGTGCAATATGAACAATATAAGCACACACAGACACACACACGCGGGCACACACACAAAGGCACAATCACACACACACACACAAACACACACACAAACACACAATCACACACAAATACACACAAACACACACACACACACACACACACACACACACACACACACACACACACACACACACACACACACACACACACACACACACACACACACACACACACACACACACACACACACACACACACACACACACACACACACACACACACACACACACACACACACACACACACACACACACACACACACACACACACACACACACACACACACACACACACACACACACACACACACACACACACACACACACACACACACACACACACACACACACACACACACACACACACACACACACACACACACACACACACACACACACACACACACACACACACACACACACACACACACACACACACACACACACACACACACACACACACACACACACACACACACACACACACACACACACACACACACACACACACACACACACACACACACACACACACACACACACACACACACACACACACACACACACACACACACACACACACACACACACACACACACACACACACACACACACACACACACACACACACACACACACACACACACACACACACACACACACACACACACACACACACACACACACACCCACACACACACCCACACACACACACACACACACCCAACACACACACCCCACACACCACACACACACCCACACACCCACACACCACACACCCACACACCCACACACACACACCCACGCACGCACGCACGCACGCCACGCACGCACGCACGCACGCACGCCACGCCACGCACGCCACGCCACGCACGCCACGCACGCACGCCACGCACGCCACGCCACGCACGCCACGCCACGCCACGCCACGCCACGCCACGCACGCACGCACGCACGCACGCCACGCACGCCACGCACGCACGCCACGCACGCACGCCACGCACGCGCCACGCCACGCCACGCCACGGCAAGCAAACGCAACGCAACGCAACAACACAAAACGCACAACACACAACACACAACACACAACACACAACACAACACACAACACACAAACACACAACCACACAAACACACAACACACACACACACAACAACAAACACACAACACACAACACACAACACACAACACACAACACACAACCACACAACACAACAACACACAACACACAACACACAACACACAAACCCACAACACACACACACAACACACAAACACACAACACACAACACACAACACACAAACACGCACACACGCACAACGCAACACGCAACACAACGCAACACGCAACACGCAACACGCAACACGCAACACGCAACACGCAACACTCAACACGCAACACGCAACACGCAACACGCAACACGCAACACGCAACACGCAACACGCAACACACAACACGCAACACGCAACACGCAACACGCAACACACACACACACAAACACAAACACACAAAACACGCACACGCGCACACACACACACAAACACACACACACACAGACACAACACACACAGACACAAACACAACACACACACACACACACCACACACCACACACCACACACCACACACCACACACCACACCACACACCACACACCACACACCACACACCACACACACCACACACCACACACCACACACCATACAACACACAACACACAACACAGAGCACAGAACACACAACACACAACACACACAACACACAACACACCACACACCACACACCACACAACACGCAACACAGACCGCACACCACACAGCACACACCACAAACCGCACACCAAACACCACACACCACACACCACACACCACAGACCACAGACCACAGACCGCACACCACACAGCACACACCACACACCACACACCACACACCACGCACCACACACCACACACAACACACCACACACGACGCACAACGCACGACACACGACACACGCGCACGCGCACGCGCATGCGCACGCACACACACACACACATTCACACCTAGTGAAACAGCTGGCTTGCAAGGGGAGTGGTAGAGGCAGTACAAGGTTGTTCGACACAGTGGATGAGCCAATTTCAATTGCCAATTTCCAGTGAGCCAATGCGCCTCCAGCTGATGCCACACGTCGACTTCACTTGTGCATTCCCTTGCGCGCCAGGATCCATGAGGACAGGGTAGGCGAGAGCGCAGCCCGCGCTGCGCTGGCGCAAGCCTTTGAGGCCGAGGGCGCAAGCGGGAAGTCAAGTTCTCCGTGGCGGTTGCGGTCAACATGTTGTGAACCATCACAATCACCAGCGCCAACACAAGACAAACACGCAAACACACAGAAACAAACACAAACAGCTTACTCCCTCCCCTCCGTCCCTCCCTCCATCCCTCCCTCCATCCCTCCGTCCTCCCTCCCTCCATCCATCCATCCCTCCATCCCTCCATCCTTCCACCCCTCCACCCCTCCATCCCTCCATCCCTCCATCCCATCCCTCCATCCCTCCATCCCTCCATCCTTCCATCCTTCCATCCCTCCATCCCTCCATCCCTCCATCCCTCCATCCCTCCATCCCATCCCTCCATCCCTCCATCCCTCCATCCCATCCCTCCATCCCTCCATCCCTCCATCCCATCCCTCCATCCATCCATCCATCCATCCATCCATCCATCCATCCATCCATCCATCCATCTATGTATCTATTTGTTTGTTTAATCTCTCTAACCAATCTAATCTTTCGATGAGTATGTTTATTTGTCTACCGATGTCTCTCTCTCTCTCTCTCTATCAATCAGTCTATTCATTCCTCTTTCTCGGTGCCTTCTTTCTTTCTTTCTTTCTTTCTTTCTTTCTTTCTTTCTTTCTTTCTTTTTTTCTTTCTTCCAACGTTTTTCCTTTTTTTTCTTTTTTTTTCTTTCTTTTTTTTCTGTCCTTGTTAACGTCTTATCTTCTTATCCGTCCGTCCGTCCGTCCATCCGTCCGTCCATCCATCCATCCATATATCAAAATTGCTGCGCTGCGTTTGTGGTTTGTCGCAAGTCAGAGCACGCAAAACATCCGGTGCCCCGGCGACCTTGCACGTCTCGCAAACTGCAAAGGGGCAAGCTTGCCCTGCAAGGGCCGCTCGACCCGTGGCAGGGTTCTTATGTTGCTCCTAGCGGTTTTCGGCATTTGTCGGGGGTGATTTGGGCAGTATGGGGAGCTCTGTATCTACGGGTCAATAGCCAGAAGCTGTTACCACCAGGTGATGGGCTTAACAACTCTAGCACAAATGGGCCACAGGTCGCGCGGGCCATGTCACAGCGGGTCCAACTTTGGGCGGGAAAGCCGCTTCACATGACCGCGTCCGAGGATGGATTTCCAACATGGGGCAGATCGGGCTTGACACCTTCTTTTTGACATGAATGCGGTGCCCACATCGTGGCTGCCCTGCGCTGACGAATCAATGCGCAACATGAGCTCGGTGGGAGTGGCTGTTGGAGACAAACAGCTCTTGAACAACGAGGAGATGCTGTCAGAGGCCATCCCAGGTGCAGAACTTGCAGCTTTCCTTAGCGTGAAGCCAGTGGTGTGCTGCAGATTCTCAACATCCGGCTGCGATCCTGACGATTCTTGCGTGGTGGAAATTCCAAAAGGCGCGACCGAGATTGAGGATGGTGCCTTTGAAGCTTGCCGCTCAGTAAGTGTTTCCATCTCCGACTCTGTTACTGTGATAGAAGATGCTGCCTCTGGTTGCAGCTCATTGGCAAGCATTACCATTCCCGAGTCCGTGCGCGTAGGAAATGATACCTTCCATGGTTGCAGCTCTGCAAGCGTGACCGTTCCGGATTCCGTCAAGATTGGATCGCGCGCCTTCCGAAAGGCTGTAGCGATTTGCCAGGGCGAGTACGTTGCAAGCTATCCGGGTTGCCTTGGACTCAGAGCTGTTTTCTGAGGGGGCGGAGTTAGTTCTGGGATAGGCTGCATTTTCTATTTAAAAAAAAGAGCGCGCCAAAACCATTTGAAGAAACAAGTGTAAGTGAGGCCGTAAAGATTCGGGCAAAACGCAAGGTTCATCGAACTTTCCCTGGCACAGCAGAAAATGAATGCTCATGTCCAGGATGCTTCTTGATCCATGGCACGTCACTGCAGTGAGTTCCTTCAACCGGAGCCCGTTGAGTGCAAATCGAATGACCACCCATCCGGGGAAAAGCCGTTCCTCAGTTCTCAGGAAAGGTTGGCATCGCAAAACCGAATTTAGGTGCAACTTGCTTAATGTGATACAACACATCCGGTGCCGGTCCTGCTCAATTCGGGCCGCCCTCTGGTCAAAAGTCAGAAGAGAGGTTGCCCTTGAAATCTGCTTGGGCGCCCAAAAACTTCTATTGGCGGTTTTGGTGCTTCTACCTGCTACCCGGGTTAACTTAGGTTGTAAAGAATGCATAAACCTTTATGACAATGTTGGTAGAAGCAAATGATGAGTTTTTGGCGCTCACTGGGTGACGGGGTTGACAACGGTAGAAAGCACTTCCTATGAATTTGAGCGTTCGACTTCAGATTTTCTAACATGGAGCAGATCCTTTTAGTCTGATAACCTGATGAACACCGTTGCTCTCCTGCAGATGAAGGCGGTGCCGCACAAACAGCAGCTCTTTTGGTGGACACCCCGCTTGGTTTGCATGCTCTGGTCTTGCTTTGGATGGACCCCAGCTTTGATGTCCCAAAAGCTTGTTTTTTGAAGGTCGGATCTGTCTGGCACGGGCGCGTCCAACCGATTCCAGAAGTCGTTCGGACTGATCTCCAGCTTTATGTCTCATTTCGGGGACCTGAAAGTTTGGGTTCCTTTTGGTTAAAACAGCCAAGGGGTTCGTTCCCCCAGAAAAATAAGGCACTAGACCCGAAGTAACTGGGGGAAGTCACTGGGCAAGGATTGTAAGAGAGATGGCCTTGTAAATGAGCCAGCCATGCTTGGTCAACAGTAAAGCATTGGCTCAAAACTGTGTGCATAGCCCAAGCACACCCCACATCCCGAACATTGCGAAACCAGCCCCTGCCCAGCTGGCCAAAGAAGCCAAAACAGCGGTTGGGCGATTAAGGCGCAACAGCTGTTTGGGGCAGATGAAGGATTCGAAGTGCCACACAATGTGCACTTGACCTTGCGAGTGTTAAGCATGCCACGAAATCCGCACTTCACATTATGAAGGCGCTGCGCCTGCCACGAAATCTGCATGAGACCAATGCTGCGCCTGTCACGAGATTTGCACCCAACCTTGTGGAAGTGCTGCGCCTGGTTTGCTACACTATTTCTGTGAGAAGAGCGCGCGTCTGCGCCAACTGGGCTCCGAACATGGTCCGAGGAGCTCAGAACGTGCGACTAACTTTCGAGCATCCCAAAGCAAATCCTGCAGAGGGTTGCGCTTGTTTGACATTTCTATTCCCCCCCACGCGCGCGCAATTGTTCCCGCACGCTTATTATTATGCTTGTCATCGGTCTCAGAGAGCTAGCTTTCAAGTGGTTGCCGCGCCGCAGAAGCTCCTTCTGAGCTTCCTTTGACTACCGCTCGATTGAGCAACTGCTTAAATTGCATACTCACTTTGTCAGCAAACGCAAAAGTCACACAAACATGAGCGCATGGTTTTAAAGCCAAATCAAAGTGAGGTAGGTGTCGATTAGCCAACAACAGATGTGGAGACTCCGAGAGTCGAAACCGATCCTGTGGTTTTTTGTTACGGCAACCCTAGGGGTTCCTGGTTTCGACTCATAAGATACATAATCCAAGCCTCTGATGCCAGGCCACTGGAGACACGCCGGAGGCGATTAAGCAGCTAGAGAACCTGCTGAGCGCCTGAAGCCCAGACAGTTCATCGCAGGCGAAGGAACGCTGACGAGTCTCTATTGCCAACACCGCAGAGACTGCACGCTTTTTGGGAATCTCTAGCCTGATTGCATTTTGTCAGTCATTGCCTTGCTCCATGAACCGCAAAAGATGAGAGAAGGCTATCAATGAAATCAGAGGCCTGCCAAATGGGACGGACAGTTTTCTGCTCCCTTGTCTTGATTGCCCTGCCGTAGTTGCAACCATGTCGCACTCCGTGCCACCAATCAAGATGCTGGCGCCGGCGCAAGTCAACGGTGCGGAGGGCCAGACGACGCTCGCGCAAATTAGCCAAGGCAGAAAGAGTTGAAGCCATGCCCCTGCAAGGGGCGAACGCGGGTCTGGGCAAGGGAGTTCACCTCCTTCTCAAGAGAATCTCCTGCGCGCACTGCCGCAGCTCCTGCAAGCGCTTCCCGAAATCTGATATTTGTCTTCTCACGGGCGGGCGACGCGGTCGTTGTCGTCTCCATGTCTGGCAAAACAAGCTGCTCTCTGCCACCGGCTTCATGTTTGAGTTGTTGAGCCTTCCTTGCACCGCCGCGTGGCGCCGTGGTGTGGATGGGCCACTTAGGATCTTTGGCGACAGTCTCAGAAAAAGAAAGAAAAATAACTAGTTCCCCGGCTGCGGAACTAGCTATCCTGGTTGGGGGTTGCATCTTCACAATCAGGGCTAGCACATCCCGCAAAACGGGAGCCGCCAGGGGCTCGGAAGGGCCCTTCTGAAGATGGCATGCCTCTCCGAGGCCTTGTAGAATGAGTCCCCCAACGAGGCTTCGCAACTTTTCCGAGTTCAACTTACGATGTTTGTCAATCTCGGAGATTCGCGAGTTTGCAAGAAAGGGTCTCGAACTGCAATACACTCGCAGAGCCTGATGCCTTTGTGCTTTGCAGTCGCCCCATGTCTCGCCTTCACTTGCGTGACGCGGAGTCGAGCTGCATCGTCTCCCCCCTTTCTTCCCGATCAGCGCCACACTCCGCTGCCAGCGACAGTGCCAGGGGCAAAGCGCCAAACATGCAATTAGTGCGCAGGAGAGAAACGTGGGCGCATGTTTCAGCCTCAGACCCAGATGCGGGCAGCATCACTCGCTCGCACTGACGGAACAACGTGGATATGGTTCGCTGCAAGTGGTTGCAATTTCGACTGGGCCCCTGGAGATGAGTGAGTTAACAAAGGCGATTGCTGCGAGCAACCGGCTCCACTCTTTTCTGTGTGACTGTTTGGATTGGCACCCTGCGTGCCACGGACGGGTTTTCAGGTGCCTAGGCCTTTGAAGCAAGGGGTCAGGCAGGTGTCACAAGGCTCGTTTGGGGTGGGGTCCATGTCTCCCTTTCCAGTGACAGTTTTTGGAAGGGTCTTTGGTCTCGACATTGAGGTGGCCAGCGAGGCAGGCGAGCTCAAGGCGCAGGCCGGCGCGTGTTCCTCGGCAGGCAACGCGGGGGAGGTGAAACCGCCAGCAATCCAATGCCTTTGGTCACGTTTGGTGCATTCAGGGAGCCAGCCCAGCGCCTATGAAGTGTTCATAAATGTGTTTTGAAAGGATCTCGGTTGTGTTTTTTAATTGCTGCAGACTGGCCGCAGAATTTGACCTCGGCCTTGGTCATCCAAAGGTCTTAGCAGGACTAGCTGCTCCACAACCGCACTCGCTGCTCAGTGTGTGTCTCCCGCCGCCACTTCTTTAATAGCGGAAAGTTGGCTCCGACACCTGTGGGAAAGTTGACATGTCGATGAATGCGGCATATGGGTTTATCAAATCTCATCGCATTAATCCACAAGGGGATTTCCTTGCTGGCTTTTGCCGCTTCTGTAACTTTTTGTAAATGGCGCTGCCTCGCACCGACAGCTCGGAGCGGTCAAGTTTGCGAGTGTCTATGCTTGCAGGGCCATTTGGGGATTCGTTCAAGACGGACAGCGCAGATATATGATCTTGTGGGTCCAAATCGCCCAAAAATCGAGGCCACTTCGGGAATCCAACGTGGAAAGACCTTTGGGCGAACCCAAATCCCCACGTTTCTCGTTTCATTGGTTTTTTGGTTGGGGGGGAGGATTGCGCCTCTGACTGGAGCCCAAAATGGCCCCAAGTGGTGAGACGAGGCTTGAACCTGGGGATCTTGTACAACAGCCGGGGCAACCACGAGAAGTCCGTGGAGCTCTTGGAGCAGCACTTCGACCTCGCCAGGCGGCTGGCAAGCGGTGTCTGAGGGCCGTGACGTGAGTCGGATGAAAACCGAATTTGGTTCCCCAAAATGGTGAACCCCTCCCCAAAGAAAAAACAGGACCGAAAAGAGTGGGCAAGGCGGCATGGCTGGGACTCTAAGCTTATACCCGGGTTTTGAGTGTGGCTCGAGTGGGCCGGCGGAAGATGCTTGAGTGGCAGCTTGTTGTGATGAAATGTCTTGGTTTGGGCGAATTTTCGGGCAGTTCAAGCAGGGCTGACGGACATGGGCGAGCTTCAGACTGCCCAGTCAGCCAGTCTGAAGCGAATGCGCTCAGGCAGATCGGAGACCGGAAGCTGATCGACTCTGCTCGCCTCTTGCCCGCATACAGCTGGCGAATAGAGAAGTCGTGGCCGATGCCGGAGAAAGGTCCCTTGCACTCACAATCAATTTGCCAATCATGGTTGATCCTGCAACAATGAGTGAATCCAATATTGCGCATGCCAAGCTGGATCCGAGGAGTTGTGCTTGGGATGGTGCGTCCGCAGCTCGGGGGTGCTTGTTGCGCATGTGCCCGACAAGTGCTGCCAATCCCACAGACTCCTAGGCGGCAATGGCAAGCTGAAGGCTTACATCAATATGGTGAACAACGACCTCGAGAAGCTGCTGAAGTGGAAAAGCCCCAAGCTTAGATTCGCACAGTCAATGAGCTTGCGTGCTTGCCCTTCAATCACGAATGCGGAGAGCGGGCCATGTGTCAGTGGCAATTGTTTACTGAAAACTTTCTTGCAGCTTCCATGACTGTTGAAGGGGGTAGCGGGTATATTGGATGGTGAATGCGGTGAGTTTTGCGCAGTTGACGCCTCATGCTGAGACCATCGTTGCAAGGCAAGCGGGCCACATTGGACTCTTGACCGTCGCTGCTCCAAAATGGAGACGCGTGGCGTTTAGTCCCGGCGCCGCGAGTTCATGCCGTCGTCGGCCGCCCAAAGGGCTGCACCATTTTGGTTCAAGGCATGGGTTGGTTGCAAAATTGCAGAAGCAAGTCTTTCAACTCATTGGGTTTGCGGTGGCATGGCTTGGGCGCAGTTTCACAGGCCCCAGCGCGCGTGTTCAGTTGCGCGCGAGAGGATCCCCGGCCACGGCCAGGGAATGTGCGGCTGGGGTCGAGTGCAAGATTCACAGAGCCGCTTGAAAGTTCCTGGCGCCGCCGGTGAATTCAACTTGGAATCGGCCTGCAGTTCACTAGGCCTGAAGTTCGCTCAGTGAGGGATGCACCTTTTTGGTCGACAAATCTCAAACGGAGCCAAAACCCAAGGCGCCCGTGTCGCACAGGCAAATTCTGGTGTCTCTGCCTCTCTTTGTTTTGGCTCGAAGCTGCGAAAGCCTTACCCCGAGCAACACCGGCAGCACAGGGGAAGTCAACGTTGGAGACTCCAACAAGAACCAGTCCAGCATGTCAGGCGCCGAACCTTGCAAGACAGTCCAGCAAACATCACCCCAACATACGGCAACTGGCCCCAAAGGACGGTCATTTACCAGCCTCAAATGCCTCAGCCACCCACAGTCTATGGCATGCCGGCCGTGATTCTCTCAAGCCTGGCAGCTGCACATTTGCCACAGTGGACCTTGGATTCATGTCCAAAGGCAAGGGATCAATAGATTGATTTGGACTTGCCAGCTCGCAGTAGCATGAGAGCTCGGCGCTGGCATGCGTTGCTGCTGGCTGTGTGTGCCGGCGCCTCACATGGCTTTTGGGCTCGAAGCAATTTTTGAAGGGGCCTTCTGAAGGAAGACGTGCAGGTCGCGCCTTCCACCCCTTGAGCTTTCCCAGCGGCACCTGGTTTGTATCGCGCCCCGGCCCCTGGGCCCGGCTTTTTGGGGTCATGTTCCCATGCCTCGAAGTGGGTCTGATGGGGATGAATGGACGATTCAAAGCCAAAGGGCAAGGACACCGCCCAGCACGCCGGCTTTGACCCATTTCCATATTCGCGTCTTCAGCCGAGTTTTCCATATGCATACCCAGCTTTGTGAACCTCCCTGGATCGCCCGTTGCTGTTTTGCCAAGGGGGCGTTTTTCGCAGGTCGCCCATGCGTCGCCCACGTCCGAAGCGACCCTTCAAGGCCCGGGCCCAGCTGCAGGTGGTGGCGCCCAAGGCGCTGGCGCGGCAGCGGGGGGTCCCAAGCGGTCAGGTTGGCCGTCTCTGGTGGGCGTCTCTGGGCATGGGTCAAAATTAAACCACCAGGAATTGGCCCGCAGATTTTAGTCCATGTTTCCCATTTACAGGGTAACCCATTTTGGGGTTACCCTGTTTTTGACCCACCGCCTGGTGGACATCACTCGAGGATTTGATTGTGGGAGGGGGAGTCCCCATTAAAATTCATAGACATATATGTTTTGCCATGTAAATACCAACGAAGAATGGGTTCCACCCTGTTTCAGTTCGTGCGAAGGGAGTTCGTTTATCAGTAATTCAAGCATTGTATTAAGTTTGAAGATTTGAGACCCTCAGTGGTGCCCTTTGAAGCCTTTTGGAAGCCCCTGCATCCCCACCCCCTTAAAAAAATCAAATTATAACAGTGGCCCCTGAAATTCCACTTTCTGGTTCCAGGGAAGGTACTGCAAATGGAATTGCGCCCCCATCCCACTCAAGGTGGATTGCGCCTGCCATGTTTTGGATGCTCAGCTCTGCTTGGTGTCCAAAGGGGCAAAGTGAGCTTTGTGTTTTGTAGCAGATTCAATCCTCAGGTGATGCTTTTGCAGCCATCCTGGAACATGCAAACGTTCTTTCCGGATGCATCTACATGGACATCAATATGGGCATCCAACTAATGTTTCGAGCGGCTCGTCTGGCGCAGAAATCGGAAAGACACCGGCGAGCGGGCTAGGATGTTGGAATGGTTTGCTTCCTCCGACGGGAAGTCGCCATGTGTCCTAAGAAATCCGAGAAATCCAATTTGCTTGGACGTCACAGGATGCCCATCGGATGTCGCCCGATCCGAAGGCTCGTAGCCTGCCCGAGGTTTGAGGCGACCCATGGCATGGTCTATGGCGCGGGGCCCTGGGGTATGCGACCCACAGGGGGCTGGGGTCACGGGGGGGGGGGGGGGTTCCCCCTTAGAGACATATCCAGATGTTTTGTTTCGGGAAAGCCAATCTGTGTTCGTACTCGCGAGAAGTGAGTTGATTGCAGGAGATGGGTGGGCTTTCACTGACTAGCACCTTCAAATCTAAGTTTGCTGCCGGAGATCTCGCAATGAAAGGGATCGAACGTGTCTCCCAATCACCCATGACGTCAAGGATGTTGCAAGCAAAACAAAGGATGGGCACAAGCAAACAAACAAGGAAGCCAGCAAGCAAGCAAATAAACAAGCGAGCGATCGATCGATCGATCAATCGATCGATGCTTTTGACCGCAACGGATCCTGCATGTTGCTTGCGCAGGCACCACGGCCACCTTCGGCACACCGGACTACAGCCAGCGGGTGCCGGCCCGAAAACGGGGGTTTGATCCATTCTCGAGGGAAGGCGCAACAGGGCAGTCCGCCAGTTGTCCGTTTTCATTTCTCTGCGATTGCCGGGAAATGAACAGGGGCCCCTCCTTGCTGTTTGCTGAAGTATGTTATTGACCTCTTTTTTGGAATAACAGAAACAGGGGTACCTGTCTTGACACAGCCACACATGTGTGAAAGCATGATTCCTGGCAGAGGTGCTTGGCCAGCTGCTTTGGGCGGAGTCCAAGGGCAAGGAGCCGGGTTTGAGTTGCCAGACTCGACTTATCTCGGCCTCCGGGCTCCGGGCTCTTTGGGCGGACCGGCCTCGTTTGGATTAGGACTACTGTGAGCCTGGCGACTACAGCCTGCCGGACTCCAGGCCGCCGAAAGGCTCGGAGGTGGCAAAGGAGCCATCCGCTCCGCGACCATCCCTCGATCCGCGAGGCGAGTGGCCCAAATCGCCGGAGGAGATGTTGAAGAAGGTGCTGCTGGTGCGGAGAGGGAGGTGTACCTTCGTCACCAAGGCGGGAACGGCTTTGCATCAAATGCGCGCTTTTTAGCCATAGAATAACATGAATCCAAGTCGCATGCCACGCATGAAAGGATTCTGTAGATCCACAGCAACAACCCGGGATGCGACTGGTAAGGAAGAGAAGATTGGACATGATTTGGACTAGGCAGTTTCTGGGCACAGCTGCTTTGAGGGTCGGGTGGTTTCGTGAGGCTTTGCTCATGGGCCAACTGACATTTATAGGAGACTCCGAAGTCATGTCGGAAATCAGCGTTCCAAGTTGCTGGAAGCTCTTGGAGTCGCTTAGCTTCCAGTTCAGCTAATATCTTCGTCCAAGGTATGGCAAGTTGCAGCGACGGCTTGGCATTTGCCCCAAACAGCGACGAACGTGTGCACTTCCAAGTCAGCCGGAACTCGCGAGGACGAGTCAGGCAGACATCCAAGTCAATTCCAAGACGATCGTTTGGAGGGTGTGAATTGAATTGGGCACGGCCTTCTCACACCAGGTCCGCATCGCTGAGGAGAAGGGGGCGCACGCGGTGGTCGTGGCCGGGCCCTCGGGGTTTGATTCATGCAAGCCACAAGCCATAGGTCAAGTTTGCTTTTTTTGTCCCTTCCACAGTGGATTTCCACCCCATCAAGAAAGGCGCGTTGCACTCTGCCGGTGGAATTTGGCATGGATGTTTAGAAAGATGTGGAAGGGATGAGTACAGTTTTGAGGGCTCTGATGTATCTCTGTAGCCCGGCGCCAAGGTGGACAAAGAGACTTCCACCAAGACGTCAGAGGACATCCAAAGAACGGCCGTCCCGGCACCATTGCTCGAAGAAAAACCAGGGGCGCCCCAGCGCTTTGAGATCTGGGACCCCAGAATAATCCTGTGGGAAATTCGGGTCCCCTCGCCTGGGTGTGTATGACACCCAGCAAATCTAGACAGTATACAGTTGCAGCGGTTTGACCCTTGCTGCCCAACCATCTAAAAAGATATGGACATTGCTTTGCTTAGTTTGACTTGTAGGGCTCCTGATTTGGGCGATGAAGCAGGCATTGAGTTTATCCCAAGGGCCCAGCGGTGTGATCTCGAGCTTGCCAGCTTCCATCGCAGTGCCTTCTGTGGGCGAATGCTTGCGCGGTCTTGATGCTCACTGCTCACTTGACGCTTGGTTGATGCCTGGCTCTGCATGTGCAGCTGATTTTGGTGCTGTACACTTTGGATGTTGCCCGAGTGCACCTCGGTCCGACCACAGTATGAATCAAGAACGACACAATGTTTGTTCGGTAGAATGCAGTTGCAGGTTCTGTGCTTGGTGAAAGAGTGATCACTCAAGAACATTGCAACCTGGGAGTGTTTTTCGGAGACTTTTGAAATATAAATAAAATGGGGAGGTCCCCGCACGTCCAAACAAACCACCAAGGAGTAAGGGGCTGAACAGGTCCACGTGGCTCGTGTCAGGTGATGGCCGATGACGGCTGGGGCGACTCGGTGAAGATCCCCTCCATCCTGCTCAGCAAGCCGCGCTGCTAAGCGCTTCAACCGTGGGGTTTGTCTCAAAAGTTGGGGAACCCTTTCAAGGGGTTTCCCTTAAATCCAAAAGGGGGTCCTCCAAAAGGACGACTACTCAAGCGATGGGCCCCAAGCTTGGATGCGTAGTGTAGTGATCCTTTCTAAGGCAGGTTTCCGTCTGCAAGGAGAAAGGACCACGTTTTTTGTGCGGCGTTTGGTTTGGGCTAAGTCCAGCAGGTAAAGGAGAGCGTGGCCTTCGAGCTGATGTGTGGGTCACTAACTTTGGTGGCAAAACCCAACGCGGCGAAAACCTTTGTCGGCCATGAGAGTCAGTGGGCCTTTGGCCTGTTTGAGATGTAAGCAACCGGGTGCGTATTGGACAATGACATCAACCAGAATCGACGCACGTGGGGAGCTGCTCAACTGGGATACTGTGACCGCTGTCAGTAGATGGTTGGCGGTGTGGCGGGTGTGTGTCTATAGATATATGCTAAGTTCCCCTCCCAATACCAGGGTTGTTGCTTTATTTAAAGTGAGGGGCAAATGATGGATGCTTTGCAGGGCCAGGCGCAGAGGTGGCTTGTAGCAACCAAATGGACAGTGTATAGACACATTGCTGTTGCTATTCAACATGGCAATGGACATTTCTCACCCGTAAAACATGTGCAACAACAAACTTCTTACGCAACAGGCATGTATGACATATACTTATGTGCATTGTCAAATTGTTTTAATGTTCATTTGGAAGTATACCATGATATATTTCCAAACAACCAATGGTTTCGCTACAGCAACATGGATATCGTGTAGTCCATTGATTAGGACGACAATTATTTTTTGGTATATTATTTTCTGATCTTGACACACTCCTTGTTATTTTTGCTGCTTGATAAAATGTAGTTGTTTGTGAATTTGTTGATGCCCAACAAACTTGGGTGTCCCGGGGGCGGGGTAAGGGGGGGGGGGGCGAGCTCCTACCATGTGCTCACACACACACCCCGCCTCTGTCTTTAAAATAAGAGTTGTTGCATAGTTTGTGCGTAGAAAGGTCAGGCCTTTCCAGGCCCCCCAAAGCTACCTCTTGCTTTCTTGTTGGAAAGTGTCACATCTACTTGGCGCGTCTCTTCCACATGGAAGTATTGCACAACACAGTGTCTTTGGGTGTTTTTTTGCCTGCTCTACCGCAGAAGGTGTTTCGTCTTTTGAGGATTGAAAGGCAATAAGTCGAAAACGGACTCCATTTTCGGATTCAAGTATGGCTTTGTTTGAACCGAAAGCCTGACACCTGTGCGGTCACAGGCCCAAAAAGGAAACAACACAGAAACTCCAGACTATATTTGTTCGGCCTGCCCAAACATATATGAGCGGAATAATTCGCCAAAGGCAGGCTGTTACTTGTACGTCTTTCTGCTATTCCGTTTAAAGAATCCAACAGTGGGATGTCGAAATTACGACACCCCTTCTAGAATGATAATGCGTGTCATCATGGCATGAGTTGCGTCATGGATGTATCTGAAGCAAATATCCACCAGAATCTGGATGGACCATGACAGATGGATCCTATAGATTATTCTGATGATTGGAGGGGGCTGGGGGGCAGGGAGGGGAGGGGGAGGGAGCCAAAATAAGCCCTTATTAAGCCCCTGATAAGGCCTTATTTGGGGCTTATTGGGGCTCCCTTCCCCCCCCTTCCTCCCCCCCCTAGGAATGGAGTCTGCATGACAGCACGGTAGTTGCCGCGCGCGTGCGTGGGATGAGTTGCCTGGGAAGGTTCGACGGGCAGAAGCTCATCGATGCTGCCCGCCAGGGTACAGTCATGGTGCGGGTGGCGTGTTTGAGCTTTCTGTCAGCGGGAGGACATGCCAAATGTGTGTGTTTGTTCCCGATCGTTGTACCAAGTCACGTTAGCTTGAAGGGAAACCGAGGAAACCACCATTTGGGGGCCCTCTTTTGACAGATAGCCAAATGTTCACCCTCCTTGAAGCAACGTATCAGATCGGGGCATTCTGACGAACTCGTTGTGGCTGGAAGTGTTGGATGGAAGACCCCAACTGTGCCCCCAATCCGCGCTTGCTGCCAAAAGGGAGCTGGCTATGTTGCTTAGCTGGCTATTGAATGCTTCCCTTGCTGGCAAACATGCATGTGACATGAGACATGTTCCCGCTAACAAGTCAACATGGCCCAGGTGCCGAAAGATTTGCAGCAGTTCACTGAGTCAGAGAGACGTTTGATGTGACTGATGTGTTGTTCACCAATCCACAGGGCCTTTTGCCTTGGACCATTGCAGCTTGCGCCCCAACCGAAAGCTGTTGGTGAAGCTCGAAAGGGAAGAAAGCACAAGTTGTTTGGGGAGCTAACCTCTGGAACCAAGAGAACCAACCTCTTTTTTGGGAACCCTTTTTGGAAAGGAGAGCCAAGCTCTGGGGCCAATTGAACCGGGTGCCAGGTGGAGCTCGCATGGGATATCCCGCGGGGCAAGGCAGACGGCATGGACGTTGATGGGCCAACTTATATTCACTTGGCACCCCCAAACAAGTCGTTGCTCTTGTATTGGTCGGAGCTGAGGGTTGTGCAATTTTGCGGCTTCCCTCTTTGGGAGCATGTGTGTGTGTGTGTGTGTGGGTGTCTTGAAGGCAGGTGTCGCCAGTTCTTTGTCAGTTGGATCCATGGCCCCTGCCCCAAGAACTTGCCATGTCACAATGTGGATCCAACAGCAGCCACCTGCGATACGCAGGTGGTGATGATGGAGTTCTGGCTGAGCTCAGGCTCCAGGTGCGGCCCTCCTGACCCCCACCAGTTGAAATTTTGTCTCCTCTTGGGGGGACACTCTTGGTGTTTTGTGGGGTTTTACTATTTTTCTACCCCAACACAAATAAGGGTAGAAAAAAACAAGTTTGTGTGTGTGTGTTTTGTTTTGCAGGGTTGAAATAGTCTCCTCTTGTTCATTCGCAGGGGAACACTCTTTTTTGATTTGGCTGTGGGTCAAAACCAATGGTACCATTGTGGGGTAGGTGCACCACCCATTTTAATCTATTTTAGTGGGGAGTGGGATGTTCACTGGGGGTACGTGATTCTGACCCATGGCCATGTGCGGGGTTGGAGCGCGTCCCAAATTGAGGGCTTCGCGCGGAGTTGGACCACAGAGTGAACCGAGTTTCGAGCCTGATGTCTTCTGTGCCCAGGGAAGCTAGAAGATTCCTGGAGAGGTTCAAGACCTGCGCCGGGGCCTTTGTGACCTGCGCTGAGAGAAAGGGCATGCTGGCGGCTTTTGTAGATGCCGCACTTTTCGAGCCTCAGCTTTTCTGCGGCCCAATTGTTTGTCATTGGCCAGATGGATCACATCCAACAGCAGACGTACCAGGACGACCGAACCCATCCAATAGCCACCGGAGTTGTTTGAGCATCGGCACGCAAATCACCAAGGGGTTGCCCAGAAGGCTTTGGCGGGGCATGTAATCAGGATCAAACAAGAATCAAAATTTCATCCTAAATCAAGCCAACATGTCCTAAGCCAGCCCCTACACCGACCAAGTTGATCCTACACCAAGTCGAAATTGAACCGAAACCGACCCAAAAACGATCCTAAACCAACCCAAACCCACTACATCAACTAGCCCATCCTAACTTCTCGCATCCCACCCTAACCAATTCTACATCCCACCCTAACCAATTCTAAACCAACCCTGAAATGACCACCCAAGCTGCACTTTCAACCAAACCTAAACCCGCTCTACTACCCTACACCAACTCTAAACCAACCCTGAGCATGCCCGACCACTTAGCCAACTCTACACCCGCAAGCCACAACAACCCCTACCCAGGATTGACGATAAGCAAACCTTAAAGCACCCCTAAAACAACGTGAAACTCACCCCAAACCAGCCTAACCCAGCCCTCTTGACCGGCTCTCACCCAAAACCAGCCGTCAACCAACCCGAGCCCAAACAAATTCAAGCAAGACACTCTAACCCTGCCCCAAGCCGGCACCAAGCCCACCCCAAACTGGCCCTTCTCCAACCCAAATCCAGCCTAAAAAACTCAAATCCGCCTTAAACGCAATCCAATCCAACCCGAAACCCACCCACAGAAAGCAAAATCAGCCGTGAACGAGCCTTAAACCATCCCAAAGCCTGCCTCAATTGTACTTACACTAAACCCACCCAAAAGCAAGACAAAGCCAACCACGAAGCAATCTGAACCCTAAATCAAGTCAAACCCAGTCGACCGAGTCTAAAATCGATCCTGAAACAGTACTAAACCAACCTGAAAAGAACCCTGAACCTGCCCTGCACCTGTCCTATGCCAAGCATCAGCCCAGCTGCCGACCCTAAACCAAAACAAAGACACACCCTGAACTCACTCCTTTAAACCAGCTCTAGGCCAACGCAACCGTAAACCAAGCACAAACCCAATGAGAGAGTTCCTTGGCTGCAGCTCCCGAATTTGCTCCCTTGGCGAGTGGCATTGCTTTGCCAGCCTCAGGCTTTATCTTTGGGGCCTCTCTTGCTTGATTGAGCGCCTGAGCAGAGAGAGTGCAGAGGGGTGAAGTATGTTGCGCTGCATCCATGGCAACTCTCTATGCACCACGTCCCGAAGCCGCCGATGTGAACTGAAAGTATGTTTGGAAGTCCCACATTCCCACAAAAGCAAGCCGTCACCCAATTTGTCCATGTCCTTGTTGAGAACGCGTGTTTTGCCCGGGGCTCATGTTTTTGACCATCTCGGTAAGGATCACATTGCCCCTCCAAAACAAAGGTGTACACTTTCCAGTTGTGGCACATTTGGTTCCAGCTTCACACTGACTGCGAGCTCAGGCAGCCCAAGCGTTGCAACAACATTTTAGTTCGGCCGCGTGAGTTGCCAGGCACCACCTGCAATTTGCGCCCCACTACGACATCTTCAGCCTGGACGAAGGACTCGGTTTCAGCGCATGGCACTCATTGGCAGCCCAAAGGTTATTTGGAGATGTTCAATTCCTGCGACGATCAACCCGCACTGTGCAGCGCTTTTGCTTGCTCGGCTTTTCTAGGCACGCAGCCTGGAGCTGTCCCCCACTTGAGTTTAGACTACCCCAGCCAGATGCTTCGCTTGGCCGTGTTTTTCCAAACGGGCGGCTCAAGTAGGGCGACACTAAGAGAGTCAACATGGCACACGGTGGGCAAAGCATGTAGGAGACGCAGATTAACGGCAAATCTAGTTATTGCTGTCATCTTGCAAGCTGCTAGAAACAACGACACCGATCCAATACATGCTATCAGCATCCAGTTTGCAGTGGGTGGGTGTTGGTAGAGGATGTTTCAACGTAAAAGGTTGGTTTTCTGTTTTGGGTCAGCGTCGTGCCTGCAGGCTCATGCCAGTTTCCGATTCTTCCAAGTTAGCCCCCGACCCTCAAGCCCATTTTTGCATTGGTGGGCTGGTTCCGTCTACGATGTCCCTTAATCGGTGGTTTGAATGGTTTGAGGATTCGAACTGATGAGAGTAACAAGACACCACCACCAATCCAACCCACCTCCACCAATCCAAGCTCCACCAATCCAATCCAATCCAAGCTCCACCAATCCAATTCGCCAAGAAAAACAGCGGCCGTCCTTCGCTCGCCAGGAGAGGACGACTCGCTTTGCGTGGCCTCGGGCTCCGAGCGCTTCTGCGCCAAGAGCCCAGAGGACGGCGAGGTGTCTGGAGGCGCTTCTCGGGGAGAAGCTCCGGCGACTTCCACGGCCCAAATGGGGTATGCACTCAAAATCAAACAGGAGGGGTTACGCTTGTGTTGGTCCATGTTTCCACTTACCAGGGATCCATTTTAGTACCGGTTGTTGGAGCCACGGCCAATTAAATGGGCCTTTGGTCTTCTGGGGACTGGTTCGGGGGGCTGTAGAAAAAAATACTTTTGTGCATGGGCCGGTTAAAGGCAGGAGCCTGAGAATAGGGGCGGAAGGAATTCCCGGAAGCGTGTTACAAACTGGCATGCCTCATTGGAAACCTATGCCCTGGAAAGTAGCTTACTTAGTTTGGAGCAAATGCTTCAAGCTGAACTCTTTGTGCCCTGGTGTTTGCAAAGGGCCAACCTCGGGGGGGCAGCTCTCCCCTGTACGTGCTATCAAACATGGTTATCACTTTAGGAATACTTCTCTGTCAGTGCGTCCTGCTTGACCTTGGACGTGCTGGACCGGCTCATTGCCTTACTCTGGGGATGGCTTTTGGCTATGCGGGCCAGTGGACCGTTTCTTTGTGATGTGAGAACTAGCCAATTTGATGGCCATGCGGACTTGCTGGAGGCCGGATATGCCGGCCCTCAAACATGGGAATCGAGTCATAGTCATCTCCGCATAGTCATCGGCCCTGTCCAGAAGAAGTCGTGAACGAAGACGTCCGCCAGCTCTGCATTTGGAACACCACCTCCAGGACGGAATTCTTCTGCGGAACATGTTTAAAGCAAGTTGGATGTCGGAAAGTGCCTATATGGGTGTGGGTCGAAATCCAGATGCCCGTTTTTGGGTAACCCCCCTTTTTGTTTAGTTCATTTTGAAAGGGAGTCTCGGGGGTAAGGGGGTACCAGGGTTTTGACCCACAGCCATTTGGGAGTGTTTCTGCACCGGTACGGTTTGCGAAGGAGGGAAAGGGAGGATGGTGCCTCATACTCCAGTCTGTACTGGTGGGCGCCTCAGACTGAAAAGGGAGTTTCTCTCAACATTGTGGACCCCTCGTGGTTGAAGCCAAACGGAAGCAAGCCATTTTTTGGATGGGACCTCTGTTATGAGCAGCAGCCAAAACAAGCAAAGTAGGCTACTTGAGATCATTGAACGCGAGAGCCATGCGATGTTTCGTTCTTCACCGAGAAGCTTGACACAAGTGTGACAGTCACTACGCTGCCAGCAGGTTTATTTTTTGGTGTTCAATGTTTGGTTCAGTGCCTCGGCTTTGTTTGGTGGGGAATTCTAGTGCGAGGGAGCAGAAATGTTGATCAGCCAGCAGATGCAAGCGCTGAGGCAGTACGTGGCTGACTTCAACCAGCGGTGTGGTATGCAGGAGAGCTCAAAAGCATGAAGCGCTGAGAAGTAATTGGGACTAGGATGCGAAGATAGAGAGCTGGGCATGTTCTGCCCGAACCTGCATCGCAATCTCCACGGTTGAATCCCCTCTCCACGAATTCAATCTTCAAACTGTGAAGGCGTTGGTCAATGATTCAAAAGCTAGGAAGTGGCGGCACTTTCAAAAAGGCAAGATGATCAACCTCAAATCACTTGGCATCCCGTCAACCCACATTTGCGCTATGCTTGGCCGGGATGGCTCTGTCGGCCTAAGGGGTTCAAACAACCGATGCACGGCCTCAGTCGGAGCCACAGCGCCAGGCCAGGGACGTAGCAAGGCGCTTCGGCGAGAAGCCCACGCCCCGGAGAGAAGCCAAGGGATCCACGAGGAATTTGAACGGAAACCAAAAAGGCAAACCGCGGGATGGGTATCCTGTTCGTTTGTGGCTGCGGGGCTTTGGCTTGTGACGTCTGGGTGCATTCTGCGCTTGCTGCCATGTTTTGGGGGAGTCACCTTGTTTTGTATGAGAGAGGTCAGTGTGTATGAGGCGTATGAGGGTACCGTTTTGTGGTTTAACGGGGAACCAAAAGGAAAGCCACGCATTTTGGGGGTCCCCCGGTTTTGACACACACCCAATGTATTGCAGTCAGGTGCTCTTTGGCGGTCATGGGCGACCTCGGTATCGACGCCTCAAGGGCCCACCCTGGCATGTGGGGTCGCTATATGTCCTCCCCTCCTGGAATATGGGCGTGTTTTTTTGAGGTTTCCCCTGTTTTGGTTGTTTTAAAACCACCGAGGGGTCCCCTAAAGAAAGACACACCCATATGTTTGCCTGTTTGAGGTCATTCCAGTTGACGTGGATTGGTGCCTTTGCCAAGATGAAAGTCCAGTTGATTCATGCTTGAGCGAGGGATGTGTTTTTCTTAAATTGGTACACATCCAATGGTCATCAAATGTTGGAAACTCAATCACACACACAAAGCGTTGTCGTCACAAAAACTAGCTCTGTTGACTGTGGGGGCAGGGATGGAAGAAAGTCTGCCTGTTTTTGCATTGTTGCATGCCCACGAAGCCCGCCATTTCCACGGCAGCGCTTGGCTCGATTGCATGAGAGCAATAGGCAAGTCCTCACAAACGGAGCCAGAGCGCTAGCATCAACTCAAGACCAGTGAGCATATCTTGGCATCTCCCAAATCCGAACTGAACTGCGTCATTAAGCGATGAAGAGCATTTTCCTGGATTATTACACATTGGCTTACAGCAAGCATTCCCGCGCCCTGCCCAAGGCGTGGCACTGATTTCAACACGGGGTGCTGAGCGTGCCGGGGCTTCAGGCTGTGGTGACTGGTCGACATGGCGGCGCACTCAGATCGTCTTCGCGGAGCTTTGTGGGCGTGATGTTGCATCGGAAAAGCTTGATGTTCGGGGCAGATGCGACATGATGCGGCAAGCCCATGAGGGAGGCACATGTCGTTGAACATCCTGCATCCGAGACGAAAAGGCCATTGTGTGTTGCTGGACGCTGCTTGAATCCAGCAGTGTAGGATCTGCGGTTCTGTCATGGCTGCGTTGACAAACTTTCTGCAGACGTTCCGCGGAGAGAGCTAGATGTTGAATTGCAAGTCCCGTTGACACTTGCATCGTGTTTGGTGATTGCTGGGTCGTGCTCCACCCCGCCAACAACAAGAGGGAAATCGGACTCGTCATTTCTGTTTGTGTTTTTCCCAGGCCCGGGCCTTTGGCAGTCTGAAGACGGAAGCTGGGTTGAAGGCGTATGGGCGCAGGGGGTCAGGCATGCGGATCAGTTGTTCCATCTTGCGCGTGTGTGTTGCTCGCGAGTAGACCCCCCGCCCCAGCCCCAGCTGTGATCACGGCATCGTATTTTACGTAAACGCTTGAGTCGGCCTTGCAAACGCATGGTTTGGCAGCTTCTAGGATTACAGATGCCTTGAAGTGATGCAACCGACTTGATGGGTGCACAGGAAGACCAGCGCTTGGAAAGAGCAAATCGCGAATTCATTGCTGCTTGTCTCTGTGGGCGAACAATCGACATCAATCCAGGTCACCTTCGCAAAACACTCCGCCTGGGGTTCCTTCCATGGTGCTCACTTCTTGCAGAGCGTCACAGGCCAACCATGATCAAAGCCGCCAGGAGATCAACAGCTACCTTGCCGCCGAGAGCTACGTGTGTGGTGGTGCTTGCGACCCAGCATCTCGATGGAGCATACACAACTAGGTCGAAATCAAACCCGCGCCCCGCGCCTTTTGTTATGTAATGGCACGTTCGTCAGCTTGTTTTGCAGGTCTGGAATACTGCACACCGAAAAGGAGGAACAAACAAGCCCTAGAAGCCATGAATGGATATATAAAGCCAAGCATTGTGCATATTAGACGAAGACACAACGTGTGGTTAGGTTGCATTGGGCACGGCGGCTGTTGGCTATCGGCTGACTATCGCTTTGACTATCCAGTTGGGCCCGTCAAATGTCTGACTCCAGAACCTTGGTGTGCAACAATTGTCCTCGTACTGCTCATGTCAGCACCTCAGGGCACATGTTGCCCCTCATCGCCCCGGAACATTGCAAGCTGGGAACGGAGGGACAACCAATTGATACCAACTGATACCAGGGTAGGTTACTTCCATTTGCTTAAGAATATGTTTTATTTTCCCTTGTTGGTTTCAAAAGTAAATTATCACTACTGGAGTGTTTATTTAGTTTTATTACTTTTTTCTTCCAGCGGTCTTAACCAAATGGAAGGTTGCCAGGGTTGTCCACGGGCTTTCACTGTTGCTCTGATCGAGGCCACTGCGACGCAGGAGGACTTTGACCTTGCGGCACAGGCGGCATGGGCTCGGTATGGGCTTGGCATGGGCTCGGCTTCCAGTGGATGCCTCAGGCACTTGAGGCGGATCTGTCGCGTGCAGTGGACACTGGAGGCCAGGGTTCTACTTGTTGACTACCCTAGGGTAGACTTAAACCCAGGGGTGGTTCATCCCCCCCAACAGGAGACCCCCTGGGTTTAAGTCTATCTTGGGTAGTCAAAAAGTGGAACTCTGCTGGAAGCAGCAATTTGTTTTCAACTCGGCTTGAACTGATTGCCCTCAGAGCTGAAGTATTTTTTTCAACACTCGCGACATGAGGCTGAAGCATTGGCCTGGAAGAGGGTTGCATGTTCACCTTCTTGCCTTTCGCACTGGCGTAGTCCTCGCATGTTTCTCCTTGGTTGCCTGAAAACCTTGGGATAGTGAACAGCCACCAAGGCACAGCGCCAGCAGATAACCCAACATGCTGTCCATCCGAACATGGCCAATTCAGAGAGGAAGTAAGTCACCCTCCTTTGGCGCGCTTTGCGCGTAAAGCCAACTTGTGCAGTGCTCGTTCGGTTGTTTCTCCAAACCAACCCAACCCCTTCAGGTTGGCTTCCGGTTGGTTTCCCCTCAAAACCATCCAAACTGGGGACCCCTAATTTGAGGCACACTCTCTCAATCCAAGAATTGCCCTCGGGCGGAAAGTGCCAGACCTCGAGCCACATCGACCCTGCGCAGTTCCCCCACGCGAGACGCCGCAACCTCGGGGTCGGCCGGGAAAGCGGGTTCCAATGGAAGGGTTTGGGCACTTTCTTTTTTTTTCACACTTGTTTTGAATCCTGGTTGCCTTCTGTTGCCCTGCCTGATTTTACCTTAGAGATGGGCCTTCGAGCTGAATCTTGGAGGCTGCACTCTGAAGCAACTTCCGAGCTTGCCAAAACCGCGCAGGATCATGATCAAACTGCACTCCCTGACTCGGCAACTATCCTGGCCGAGTGGTAGCTTTGCGTGATTCTTGACTTAGAAGCAAGGCATGTTAAGTGCTGGGCAGTGGCAGTAAGATGCGTTTTCAGGGCGAATGGTGGCAATAACCAGGTTGAACTCGCAAGAACCCGGTACTCCAGCCGCCAAAGCGGCGCTTCCCACGTATCCACACTGAGGCTGGTGCCAGCACATCCGGACTTTGAAGCTGCAGTTCCCTTTGAAGCAATGGCCTCGAGTCCCGACCTTGGCAATCCATGCGCGGCAGGGCCATGGAACGCTACGCAGCTTTGCCCCCCGGCTTGTGGAATTATGGTCACACTTGAGGCGGTCTGTCTAAACTCTTTGCCGAAACCTCATATTACCAAATCTCAAGTCGCCTTATTGGATGGGCCGCAATGAACCTACAGCACTGCTCCAGGATCTTCCTTCGGTGAACTCACACTAAGGCGGGAGCCAAGGGCCCAGAGAAGGGCGACAAGTCGGAGAAGGGCAAGGAGAGCGCCAAGGGAAGTGGGGAGGGGGAGGGGGGGAATTTGGGCCGCCTGTGCAGGTGGAGGTGTTGCGTGTTGCTCAGCAAGCATCACGAATCACGAACGGGGGGGGGGGGCGGGGCGGGGGATTCTTTTCAGGGGTGCACTGGTCGCCTGTCGCAAGGCAGTGAAGGTTCCCCATGTACGGCTGAGCAATCAAAACACGTGTAGGTGAAGGTTAGGGGGCAGTCCCAGCCAGAAATAAGTGCGCCCACTGATTTCCTTCCATGCATTTGGGTCCACAATTTTAGTACCAGGTTTTGGTTGCGCCTCAGCTCCACTTAGCAAGGCTATGATAGGCGTCTCACCCAGCCGTTCCGGGCCCCAACGCCAGGACCAGGCCAAGTTGGAAGGCTTGCTGCCTGGCGCGGAGATGGGCAAGGCCCGGAGTGTGGGGCTGGTAATATGGCATGGATCTTCAGACATGTACCATGTGTCCCCCAAGCTGATCACTTTTGAGGAGTACGCTGTGGGCACCTGCCCTGAATGTGGGCCTTCTCAGAGTCTTGCATGCTTCAAGTGAGCCACGCGCTATTGGACACCACGCAGCAATTTTGAAGGCCCTATAGCCATATTTGCTGTAGTAACCAAATCTGGACATGCCCACGCTGTACCATGTCCCCCTGCATACTCCGCGTGAGTCTGTGCAGGTTTGCACCCGCTTCCCGCCGGAGCCGAGCGGTTACCTGCACATTGGCCACGCCAAGGTGGGGGGAGAGTCGGAGACTGGGCGGTCAAAGGGGTCCGGGATCCTCCACGGCGCATGACTATTTGAAGATTTGTGCGTTATGATGGTTGGTGCTGATTTGTTTATCTCTGTAGTGAGTCCTTCGGCAGCACAAGCATCGCGAATCTTCAAACACCCTGTCTGATGAAACTTGGCTCGTCCATGCATTGGTGACGCGCATAGTTTTTGGCTGCTCATTGTTTTAACAACTCGTCTAAAGAAATCAGTACATTGTTCAGCAACCTTTTTTTAACCAATATCTGTTCATTATCTTCCTGTTTGCCAAGATGGGCATTGCGTTATTGGGAATAGGCGATCCGCAATCCGGATTCGCCTGTCTGGCCTTGACAGGCGGCCATGCTGAATAACCACTATGCGCGGCACTACAAGGCGATTCACGAGTTCGGCGTTGGTGGACCCTGTGTAGCGCTGACGTGCGTCGAGGGTTGCGTGGGGAAGGCTACGGAGCAGAAGCTGAGCCGGTGGAGTCCACGCTTTGTTAGGAGACAGAAACTGTGTGCTAGTGCCAACCTGACGGGTTCAGACACGCCCCCGTGCCAACGGCCCGGTGACAGAAAGCATGGCTACTGAGAAGATGCGTTTGAGAGTTAGCTTGCTGCAGGGCAAGCTGATCGTGCGCTTTGACGACACCAACCCGAGCAAGGAGAAGATGGAGTTTGAGGAGAGCATGATCAAGGACTCCCGAGATTCGCATTTGGCCTCCCCTCATGAAAGAAAGGTTGCCAGATTGAGAAAAGGCACTGGTGGCCGAACACATGCGAGGGACGGCTGAGAGAGCGAGAGGGAGAGGGGAGCTGAAACCCGCGGCTGGCTCGCGGTGAAGAATCCGTTCGTCCAAATTTCCCGTGCCCGACAAACGCCCCCCGTGTTCGGTAGGACTTAGCCACTCTGCCGCGGCCCCAGCGGCGAGCACGAAGACGGTTCAAAGGAAACCCAAATAGATGCATTTGGAGGGCGCTTTCAAGATTCCCATGTTGCGGTGTCCAAATTCGGTGGGTGCAGGATCATCCATCGGCTCAGAATGAAGCAAGCAAGTTCCAAGGGATCAGTCGGGTCTGTGGAGGCATGAAACAGTGCCTTTTACAAGCATGATGTTTTGCGGGTTCGTTCACATCAATCAAATGTGAAGGACGCAGAAACTGGTCGCACGGCCATCACCAAGAGCCAAAGCCAGTAATGATAAGCAGCGGCTTTGAACAATGGCAGTAGTGGAACCCAGCTCCGGCTTGATGCTTTGGGTTTGTGACTCATTGCCTCTGTCCAATGGTCTGAGTGGGGCATTTGCAGGCAGATCAAGCCCGACCAGATTAGCCACACCTCCGACTACTTTGACCAGCTGCAAGTAGCCATGGAGGAGTGGGAGCAAATGACTAGCCTAAGAAGCTTATCACACTTCCATAGCTCTTCTTGTACGACTGGAAGCTGTCGAGTGCTTGCCTTTCAGTGGACTTGTATTCAGTCCGATGCGCAAATCAAGCAATCCAAGCCGGTGTCGTGGCAACTGGCGTCAGGCGCTGATCAAGAAGGGCAAGGCCTATGTGGATGACACCGATGTTGACACCATGAGGCGTGGCAATGGCAAGCCGCTGGGCTTTGTGCTTCCTTTCGCGACACGTGTATGCTTGCCAGGGCAGAGCGGGACAAAGGCACAGCGAGCAAGTGCCGAGAGCAGTTGCCCGGCTTGCCAACTGAAGCACTGCTTGCAAGAATGACAATAGTATTACCGGGTTCCTTAAAAGATACATTTTTGCCCAATTGACACATGGCTTGTTTCACCAATATAAAAGGAAACCACCATTTACGAGGCAATGTTCAGGTGTATAATGTAACTTACCTCTTAAAAACACAACTTTTCAACTTTTTGGGTAACATGGGCTATATGTCTGTAAAAGATTAACTTCCCCAGGGCTTGGAGTTTTAAGGGGTAAGGTAAGGATCCCTGTATTACGGACCACAAAGTGCTTGGTGAGATGTAGATAAGTTCGCGAGTCGTGATTCTGCGCTTGAACGGTGGGGCGTCTCATACAGAATCGGCAGATTCTCAGCCGAGGACTGTTGAAGAGAACCTGCGAAGATTTGCCGAGATGCTGAAAGGCCTGCAGAGTGCTATTTGTTGAAAGTCATAAAGGAAATTCGTAAAGAAAGAGGGCCATGTTTGAGCCCCAGACAAAGATAGAATACGTAGTAGCCAACTATGTGCTGTACTTGATGCAACCACTTTATGTATATGTTAAGACATAAACATCCCCTCCCTGGCAACTAGCCTCGTGCTTGTTGCAGCAGTCCAGCCTGGTCGATGTAAATCAAATGCGCTGATGCCAACAATCTTGAAACCTCAAGCGGTCCACATACTCCGCAGGCAGCGAGGAGGGCCTGACCATGTGCGTGCGTGCCAAGATGGTGCCTTGATAGCGAATTAAGCGTGTCAAATTCATTGCCATTTACATTCGGGCCATGGTTTTTTGCTTTTGCATCAGCCCTTGAACTGCGCCAAGGACATGAAGAATCCCAACAAGTGCTTGAGGGACCCTGTGTTCTATCGCTGCAAGACCGACACGTAGCCGCCTTAGCACTGGGAGATGGTGTGCTTCACTTCACACAGATCTCCATGAATTCAATTACTTCTCAACGGCTCAGCAATGATTAGTAGCAAGTATCAAGTTCCGCGTCCTCGTGGCAAGGCCTCACCACAAGCACGGCTTCAAGTACAAGGCTGCCATATTTTGCTCATTGCATCCTTGCTGATGCCACGACAAGCAGCATCACACAGTTTGCACAGCACTGCTCGAGATTGATAGGAATTCCGGCCCTTAGTGTCAAAGCTGCTCAAGTCGCCATCATTGATGGACTTCGATGTGTGCAGGCATACCCAACCTATGACTTCGCCTGCCCCGTGGTGGACGCGCTTGAGGCTAGAGTGAACTCGGGGAGTTGTGTCTTTTGCTAGGGCTATTATCTCAACACCATTGAATCAAACTGAATGTGAATCCTTCAGATCAAGCACAGCCATCCGGGTGTGGCTCAAAATTAAACAGCTGGTTTTAGTCCTTATTTCCAGTTACCAGGGTTCCATGTTGGGCCCACATTTTTGACCCACGGCCATGTGTCTGACGTACCTCTTAGGGTTCGATGGCCAGGGCGTGACCCACGCACTCCGGACCATTGAGTACAAGGACCGAGCTCCCATGTACGAGTTGGGGACCCCGGCTCTTTTGGATCGTAGGCTTTGTCCAACAAGACGACGGGGGGTCGTTTGGCGTCCTTTCTCAAGAAAGCACTATGTCACAAGGAGCAGGTTTGTATGTGAGGGATATAGACAGCAAGGCCCCAAATCCGTCCGACTCCCGCTGGAAAATCCTAGCCCGTGATGCTCTTGGCTTGAAATCGGCCCAGTTGGGTGCTGGAAGCCACCGGCTCTCGGAAAGTGGAGATGGTGGAGTTTGCCCGGGCCTTAGATTTGACACTCATCGGAGTGCTTAGAAGGCATTCTTATTGGAGGAATGCCTTGGTTGCATCAGAGTCATGAGTGGACCCAAGCAAAATCCGTGGATTCGGGCTTCAGACGGACCTTGTTGTTCAAGTCCGGGCCGGCGCTCAGGCAAAGACCCAGTTCTCCTACACCATCCTCTCCAAGCGGAAGCTGGCGTGGTTCGTGGACAACGGCTACGCAGCTTGGAGCAATCAGATGGCTGGTGCATCGGATCCAAGGGGTGTCCTGCCCGTTCTGCTTCCAGTCCAGTCAATTTTCCTTAGCCGAACCTTCATGGGTTTGGTTTGCAAACCATGAGCTGCACCCAAGAATCTAGCCTAAACGCAGCAACCGGAACGCCCACCGTGCCTGTTGGCCAGATCGTTGAGGTGTTTTGGTTGAAAGCGATAGTGAGTGGCCTCCAAAAGTCTAACAGCCTTCGCACAATCTTGGAAGGACCAAACCTCAACGGCCTTCGAGCACTGCTCAAATAAGCTTTCGCGTCACGTGTTTTGTTATTCAGTTGCCAGCTTTCAAAAGCCTCAGGTGGATGGCTGGGATGACCCCCGCTTCCCCACCGCGCCTCGGCTTGGGCCGTTCTTGCCGGAGGGAGGACGGGGTCTGAAGCAACCTCAAAGTGAGGCACAATCAAAACCTTGGTAAATGAAGGTTAGTAAGGGACAATCCCAACCAGTAATAGCTGCGGCCGCTTTCTCAATTCTTTACATGGTTCTGGGTAGACCATTTTAATCCCGGGTTTTGATTAGGACTCAAGTGATGGTTGCCTTGGCGGTTTGTGCCACCATAGCACACGCGACGTTTTGGGCGCTGAAGGTTTGTTTCCGAACCTTTGCCAGAAGCCGGGGCAATTGTTACAGTGTTGGTCCGACAAAGAATGCACAGCGCTGGATGAGGGCTGTACAAGTGTGTTTATTTGACATGGCTTGGAAGGCCGTGGCCAGGTGCAAGGTGTGCTGCGCCGCGGCATGACGGTGGAGGGCCTGCAAGACTTTGTGCTTACGCAGGGCATGTCCAAGGCAGGCTGAGAGTCATCTTATGCTATCTTCATTGAGGAAAGATCCCAGCCGGCCTCAGTTGCCCAACTGGAAAGACCAAAATTGATTTCGAGACGAAGCGCTGGGGTCGCGCTATACGTCATGACCTGGCATAAATAGATCTGACCAGGGGATTAACTAAGGTGATCACCATTCGCACAGTTTTGGTCTTTATAAGGGATGCGCACTATAGTATGTGCTGGCCTGGATTGCCACGTGCTGCATGACCAAATAGGGGCAACGTAACCGTCGACGATGGGCAAGAAGTAATGAAGAAGCACGGAGCATGTACAGTGCCAGAGTCAATAAAGTGGGCGGGCAAGACTGCCGCATGCTTTCGGGTGGAGACGGGCAAGGCCACCAACATGATGGAATGGGACAAGATTTGGGCAATCAACAAGCAGAAGTGACGGGCTCGGCTTGATAGAGTCGCAAAGTTGAAGCTTGATAGTTTGCCAAAAAATGTGCAAGGAGTCAACAAAGACGAGTGCAATGCATCGAGAGCCACCAAGGATAGATCCTATTGTTCCCCGGTACCCAGCTGTGGCGGACGATGCTGTGCGAGCCTCGTGCTACGATGATGGTTGATATCCCTGCAAGAGTGATTCGCGAAATCCTTTCAGCTGGCACACTTTACATGAACAACACAAAAAACCTTCAGTTCATGTTCAGTAAAGGGCTTGCAATAGCACAAGCCCACGTGCAGGCGCGTAAATCACGTAAGCGTGTTGTTACGAGTATCCTTGCGTAAGCCGTGCGAGAGCGAATTGTACTGAAAAGTTGCAACTTGAGCTGGAGCTTGCTCAAAGCCCAATGCTTTGTATCACTGTGCTGGCCATGTTGGGGCGGTGCAACAATCTCGCTAAGTAGGGCTGGGGCAAGCCTTGTTTAAGCTCTGCCACTAAACACTTCCGCCCACAAGCTGATTGTGTGCGTGTGTAAGCCTAGCGTTGGCGCAAGCAGCTTGTCATCGCAAAGGAATCGATCGGTATTGTTGAATTGTGGATTGGCTCATGTGGCCTGGTTTGGAGTCAGGCCTTGGCAGGAGAAAAGCATTAGCATTATGAATAGCCTTGCATTGGGGTGCAAAGCAGCGAGCAACGCATGTTATTCCGCTACACATTTGGTTGCCACCTTGAAGAGAGCTGCTATTCAGGCTTAGTTTTGCCGGAAACTTGATGTCGGCACAGATGGCTGTAGCCATGCTTTTCTAGGTCGTCCTTCACTTGGATGGCCCAGCGGAGCCTGTGAGCAAGATGGAAAAGCCGGCCACTCAAGCAAGGCGTTTTTTTGGCAAGGCTTGCAGTCCTGAACTTAACAATTGTTGAAGGTTAAATGACCTGAGAAAGGGACCACAATGGTGACAACCCCCTTTTTGGCAACGTGCCAGTCATGCACTGGATGGTGGATCAATTTTCACCTTTAACCATACCAAAAAGCACTGTGAAAGATGGTACAGCGAACCCTCGGACTCCAAGTCGGACTCCACGTCGGACTTGCGTTCATGGTGGATGACAGGTAGGGTGGGGCCACCCGTTGGTTTAAACATGTTTAAACCACTGGTGACGATGATTCTTCCCTTGTAAAGGTGGTGTTTAAACCATATTTTGCTCACCCAGATGACAGGATGTCATCCCTCCTTGCTGCCCCAAATCGCGCACTTTTTGCTGGCAGAGGAAGCATCCCAAGAACGACGAGCTGGGAGAGAAGCTCATGATTCAGTGTAAGGACATCTACGTGGACCAGGAGGACGCCTTCTCTTTCAAAACCTGAGTGAGCCAATGGTTGTTCAAGTGCGGTGTATGTTCCTGATGTGATTCAGAACCTGGTTTTCAACGAATTGGGAACTAGACCGACTTGGGTTTGCCTCTCTGACGCGACTTTGTGCTCCTTTGGTCTCCTTTCGAAACAACCCTGAGGGAGGTCCAACGTAAGCCCGGAAGCCTAGATTGCATCAGCAACTTGTACCCAGCCATCCGCCGCCGTGCAGGATGCAGCGGCCATGGAGGAAGGGGAGCAGGTGACGCTCCTGCACTGGGGCAATGCCTTCGTGGAAGCTCGGCTGGTCGGCAGAAAGAGCTATGGCACGTGGGTTCGACCATTTTCATCACTGACTGCGCGGGTTTAAGGGAGGGGAGGACCACTTACCCTGCTGGGGTTTGTCATTGCGCTCATGTGGCTCGCAGAACAACAGACAAAACAGCGTGCTTTGGAAACGCCTTGCAGGAGTTCCAAAGTGAAAGCCCCCACGAAAGGCGCGCGTGCCCAGATTCCTCTCATATGTTCATGGGTCATCCAACAAGCAAAAACAATCACCAGCCATTATGCTCAGCTCGTTATGTATGAAGCCAGTTACAGTTATTGTTTTACAGCCTTGCCACCGAGGACAAGATCAGCGTCGACGCGTGTGGGCCCCAAAGGGAGCTGCGCGCGATTGTTTTCCTATTCGTGCAAGGTGGTTTGCGGCGTGTGTGTGTGTGTGTGAAGTAGGGGCCTTCTTTGCCCCACGTTCAACGCAACCATTTGCAATGTTCCCTTTGAACACTACCCAGTTGCGAAGTTGAGCGTCAACATCAACATGTCCCACTGGATGAGTTCCTTGCCCTTTTGGGTTGGTCCGGAAATACCTTTGGGACACCACCCTCGAGCGCTTTAGACGAATGTTGGGCGATGGAGCTGAGCCAAGGACAGGTAAAGTCACGGAGCTGAAGGGCAGGCTCAACATCGAGGGCAACGTGAAGGACACCAAGAAAAAGATTCACTGGGCCCAGTCCTCAAATTTACGGAAAGGCCAAGGTTCTCTTTCGGTTGGGCTGGGAGTTTCGATTTTGCAATTTGGGACGAGGATGAATCATTTCGAAATACGCAACAACGTCAGGATGGTGCAGTTGTGTTGTGTTGCCTGACCATAGCAAGGCACACTTGTTTCCTTGAATCTTGAGAGGGTCCCTGACCTCTTGAAGTCTCCTCCACCATGGGGATTCTATACAGCCACCGCATGCGAGATTTTGGGCTGAGTATTTTCTAGAAGTACAGACGACATGCTGCCTTCGGCTCCCTAAAAAACTCGCAACATTGCTTCCTTCGGCGTGACTTCTGAGCGGTGTGCCAAACTGTGGCCTTACTTACGTTGCAAGGCAGAGTGTTTGTGTTTGTGTGTGTGGCATGCGAGTGGTCGATCACGGAACCCGGGAAAGAGGGCTGCAGCTGCAGACCCCTTTCTGGAAGAAAGCTACGATGTGCTGCGACTTATTTGTTTGGAATGACTAACTCCAACGTTTCAAATCGCTCTTGACAGACACGCCTGTTACTACATTCATGTTCGAAGTTGCCAACTGCATCTACATACCGGCGTTGGCTGCACACACGAAGCTAGTGCATGCCAGGTTCTATTTCCATGCTCCGAAGGTTGCAACTACAGTTTCAGACGTTGGAAGCATAATTGCGCCAGTACATGCTGCGCTGTGTTGGGATTTTCACGCGTCCAGCTGCAGCTGCAGACCCTTGTAAGCAGAAGCGAGGTTTTGCATGCTTTGTTCCAAAGGGTGTTGTGGAGTTTCCGACTCGTCCCTCTAGGGTCGTGCGCTGCACGAGGCGACGAAGCATGGGTTGTATGCGCTTGGAAGGGCCCCATGTGCTGAGGTGCCCAAGCTGGACCAGCAGGCGCGGACTGAGTTGACAAGATGCCTTGGGTTGATGGGGACCCTGGTGTCATGGTTGCATGGGATTCACGCCAAAGAGCGGGTCACCTCAGAATTCTGGCGGCGTCTTGCTTTGCAAGTCCCGCGCCTTGGGCACTTTCGCGGAACCGACCTGACGTACACAGCCACAGTGCCTGTGCAGGTCACACAGGTGATCCTGCGGGAGTTCGACCACTTGGTGACGAAGCGGTGCACTCAGAGGGCACTGCAAGTCAAGTGTCCAGATAGCAGGAGAAAATCAGGCACACATCATACACGCTAGACCTAGGTTTGGTGTTCCCCTATGTTTCTGCGGTTGCCGACAACCAAGGCCAAAGATGGAGGATGACGATGATCTGAACGGCATCATCAATCCTCAGAGCGTGATGGAGACAAAGGCTGGGACATCAATGTTGATCAAGACATTTTGATACGGGTGGGTGGGCAATATTCCTGGTCAATGATCTCTGGCAACTTTTACCATTTATTGGGAAAGTGTTTTTGGTGGTTCTCCGGATTGGTGAGGTGGTTCTCCGCAATGGTAAGGTGGTTCTCCGTAATGGTGACCCCATTTTAAGGAGCTTTTGACCAACCCCGACATGAATCCATTGGACTCAGCTTTGGACAGGCCATCGGCGACCCCTTGCTGAAGACCCTGCCCAAGGGGACAAAGATACAGCTGGAGCGCCCGGGATCCCAATTTCCAGGAAGGTCACCTGTGACATATGTTGCTCACCTCTTGGTCTTTCTAGATGTAGAAAGGTTGTATAAGATATGTGTGAACGCAATAGTATACCTGATTTTGCCTTTAAATGACGCTATTTTTTTAATTATTCTAATTATTTCCCTTTGGAGGGAATTCCAGACTTATATTCCTCAAATTTTTACAATTATTCTAATTAATTAGAACAATTAGAAAGATTGCAATAATTAGAAACAATGACGCTATTTGTTTTCCAAGTATTCTAATGATTTTGTCATTCTGCCAGTTTCACGAGATGGAAGGCCGCTCAAGCACCGAGTGAGTGTCCGGGCAGAACTGGCCGTTTCCTCCGCGAGGCCGGGGGTACTACATCGTAGACAAGGCGGCCTTCCAGCCTGGGCGCCTGCAGTCGGAGCCGCCCGGGACCCCAGTCGGCGGACCGAAAAAACCGGATCGAAGTCTCTGCCAGGATGGTACTGGTGAAGATCCCGGATGGAAAGAGTAAGGACATGGGCATGAAGTCCAAGGCCGGTGGTGGGGTTGATGCGTCAATGGGACCAAATACCCTCGTGCTTGGCTCGCGGCCTGTCAACAAGGGTGTCCTCCAGCGTGATTCTGGGGAACAAACAGACAGATGCCCAGCAGGCACCCAGAGATCCGCCCAAATTAGGCGGATTCGCATGTTTTTTCTCGCCGTAAGTGCTACTTGAAGGTCAAGGCACCTGGGACTTTCCGTCACATGGGGCCGTGCTGAGTGCCAGGTGGATCCATCGAAGCTCCAGGGCTCTGCCAGTCAGAAGGGCGCGCCTTCTGGTGGGGGCCCTGGATTCCGAGTGCGCGGGTTGGGTGCGGACTTTTACACCTGATGCAGGCAAAACAAATGGTGGTCGTGGAATTCATGCGGTGGCTCCAGTGAAAGGGGTGATTGCTTGATGGCTGTGGTGTCAAGACCCATGCACATGCAGAATTGCTACAGCACAATCGGACCCGAAGACTGCAAGCGAGCTAGAGAGTGGGCAGCAACGGAGGTTCTGTGAAGAGCTGTCCCATCACCATCTTTGATGAGTGTTGAGCTTTCGCTGCCGCAGTTTCGTTCCAGCAAAAGGCGCATCTTGAAAAGCAGAGATCCACTAACTTCCGAATGCCTCCACCCAGAGACAATCGAAAAGAGCCACGCTACCGGGGATACGGCCAGAAGCGGCGTCAGCGACGCCGTCGGCCGCGGCGGCGTCGCCGAAGCCGAATGGCAGCGTCAAGTCCGACAAGGGGAAGGACCGTGCGCTCGAGAGAAGGTGCCAGTCACTGGGCAGGCACCACCCATTTTAGTCTATTTTAGTGGGGCTTGGGCTGTTCACTGTGGGTAAGGGGGTTTGACCCATGGCCAATATAGCAGGCCTGTTTCCAATATCATTCCCCCTCAAGGAGTTTTGCACACCTGTTACTGTGGCCAAGTTGCTTTTTTGTGGATAGCTCCACCTTGCTCTCATGGCCTGTAGCGCGCGCTCAATCCAGGATGCCAAATCTGAGGGTGGTGACAAAAAGGAGAAGGCGGGCAGTGAGTCCCACAACTTCACACGGAGTGCAAAACAAAAACGACATCCATACCGAAGGGAACTGCTGAGTGATGGGACACTTCGGGACAAGATGGTTTGATGGTGCAGATTCAAGAAAATTATTCTCAAACTCATCCTCCCAAAACTGGTTCATGTTTTTGTGTTTGTTTGTTTGGGGGGGAGTCTCTTTGACTTCTTTGTTCATCTTTGTTTTCTCTCCCTGTGCCCTTGAGCTCCGCCGCAGAAGCTTCGGCCGCAAATTTCGCGTCCGAGGCGAAGCCGAAGGCCAAGGCGGGGGCCAAAGCGGAGGAGCGGCCGCTGGAGGACTTCTCCAGGCGCCGAGCCTTCGCCCCCGGGCCTCGCCGCTTCGTTGAGGTTGAGCAAAGCTACTGGGTTGAAAAAAGGGACCTACCCCTCTGGGAAATTCTCAAAGCAAGGCTTCGCCGGCGGGTGGAAGTAATGTCAAAACCGTTCAACGGGATCCCATTTTGGTAGGTGAGTTCACCCATTTTGGAACCTAAGAAGTGGGGATTGGGATTGACCCATGACCAAATGGGTGCGTGTTGTTTGAGCCCTAGGGGTTGGTTTCAGGGGAAACCCAGAGGAGAACCAAAGTAATTCTGTTGGCCCGCTATTTTGGGCAGAAGGGAAACCAAACAAGGCATCATCCATTTCGGGGGGGCCGTTTTGAGACCTCCGAATGTGATGGGGGCAGGGAACAAGAAACCGTGACCCGTAGGTCAACGGTTTGGTCAATGTGAGAGTGCTCTCCC
>CAUJNA010000276.1:174844-219506 GCA_963377175.1 Effrenium voratum
AGTGAAGGGTTTGCTCAGTAGCCTTAGAGAATCGAGCCTTCAGAAACTGCCCAGTCTTGCACCACAGACCACTGGAACCGCTTTGGCTTTGGCCGGTGGCAGGCATCGAGATGCTGGAGCCGGATGAGAAGCTGAACGAGAAGTCTCCAACCCAGTGTTGACTGGCGTCACTCTCTCTCTCGATTTGAATACCCGGCTTCAACCTTCGACTTGGTTGCGCTCGTGCCGCTTCAAAAAGAGAAGTTGGCCTACTTCATAGCATCGGGACAAGGACCTCATTCAATGCCCAGCGGAGTAATTTCATGTCAAGGGCCACCTTACATGGCTTCATGTTGGCTTCCTTAAACCAAAAGGAATCCTTCCTTGTCACATGCTTAGGACTGGCAAGGCGCCTTGGGAAGTGCTCAGACCCGACTGCAAGACCAACGACAGCTGGGGATCTCAGAGCCTCTCGCCTCTCGTCGCGGCCGGGCTTGCCTGTTCGCTCAGGCAAGCAGGGCACCTACAACGGGGCTGTGTGGATGACCTCGGCCGGAGCCCGAAGATCGGTACAATTCGCTGCATAAGCAGATGAACGTGGGTCATCAGGTCAGGTGTCATGAATTTATCGCTTGTGCTAACCACATACAAGCAGGTAAGCCACTTGCGGTGATATCGTGAGTGCATGTCTGACTCGGCAAGCCGTGCTTCCCATCGATTCCCATCGGCGTGGCTTCAAGGGCTTCAAACGCAAAGGCCGGCCCTGTGACCTGCAAGAGCGTCGCCAGCGGGCGCGGGGCTTGGTGGAGCCAACTGCACGTTGCTTGGACTCTTTGTGTCAGGACAAGGATGAAACTCCAACCCTGTTCACTTGGCATGCAGTACCCTTTTTGGAAACCTGTGGCCAGAAGGGTGCACAAAGCAAGTGGTTTGACCGCCCGCCTGGACAGGACTATCTCCTGAGTGCCGGCATTTTGGGTCTCACTCAAATGGTGGAAGGCGTTCCTGGATGCTGTAGGATTCTGTGCACACTGTAGGCTCTTGGGTGTAAGGCGACGTTTAATGTCAATATATGTTTCAATGTCCTTTGTGCCGCAATAGTTACAGATGCTGTTGGCCCTTGGTTGTTTCTCAAGAATTCTGAAGTCATGGCCGACCGCCCACACGAGGGGCCCAAAGATCGTCCCTGTGCTAAGCCCGAGCCACGCTCGGCATCGTGTGTGCGCTAGAGAAAAAGCGAAGCTGTGGCCACAGTCTTTGGGATGAAAGAGCACCCCGGTGAGCTGATCTTGCGTCAAGTGAAAAGGGTGTGTTTGCAGGGGACCCCCCTAAAATTGTGCTTCTCCTGCTGGTTTCCGCTGGTTTCCCTGAAAAGTCACAAAAATCGACACCCAGAAAAGCCTCATTCTCGCTTTGCTTTGCCAGCGAAGAGAGATCGCTTGCCAGGTGCAGGGCTGCGTTGAGAAGTATCGGCTTCCGTCAGCCCGGCGCCGGTCTTCGTGGGGAGTGTTGCATCGCATCATGTACAACAGTTTCGCCTGGACTGAAGGGTTCCCGTTGTTGTTTTCATGATTTGTGTACTGGGGGTCATGAGGGAAGCTCAAGCAAAGCAAACAAAGCACTTGAGAGCTTGCCAAAAGGCAATGGCCGCCTTGAAAAAGTGAAGAATCAGACTGGGCTGGCATGCTTGGTGGCTTCAATGCAAAGGTGAAGCTGCAGGTCCAGAAAGTACACATGGTACCTTTGTTCCATCCTCAAGCCGCTGTGAGTAGTTCATCCGACCAGAGCCTCAGCCAGTCTTTTGAGCCCTCACAAGCAAAGCTTTGGCGTCGACATCTATCAGAAGAACCAGCCGGATATCCTGGTGCAGTGTTCGGTTCGACGTTTCCTTCTTATGGTACGGGTCAAAGTTAAACCACCAGGAAATGGACCGCAGGTTTTGGTCCATGTGTCCACTTACCAGGGTTTCCATTTGGGGTTGCCCCATTTTTGACCCACAGCCACATGTTGGTTGCCAATGGACACCAAAAAAGCGCTGAAAAAGAAGTTCACAGATCACCTGCTGATTGGCATTTGCAAGAAACTGGCAGGGCTTCGAGCATAGGGCCTTGCCCAGAGCTTCAAGAGGAACCACAGATTTTGACCCACGGCCATATTGTTCGTTCGAATTGGAGTTCTCCCCAAGGGCACTGGGAGTGAGCCAGGCTGCTGCGCGAGCAGCTGCAAAGCCGCGCTAGCCACCTGGGGCTGCAGCTGAACGGCTGGAGGCTTGGGGGGGGGGGGGGGGGGAAGGGGGGGGGGGGTTTTCAAGGGGAACCACCGGGAAGAGGCACGGTGTGAGTTCTTTCTTGGTTGTGCTTTGAGTTTCGGGTGCGCATCGAAACTATCCCGCACGTTCCAGAATTCCGTTGCTGGGAAGATTTCAGAAAGTGTTGAGGCAGCCGGTGGATGCAAATCAAGTTTCCGTTTGCGGACGAGCCTCAAGTCGACCCTTGGCAGGATGCCTAGGAACACTTGGAATGACCAGAGTTACTCATGAATGATTCATTAGGAACACATGGAAAGAGCCAGAGTTACCCGTGAATGATTCATCAGTGATTGCAGAGTCCATGCAAATATGTGCCACCCAAAGGAGCGCACGTGAGTCCATTTGCCCTCAGTTCAAACGTGTAGGGTACGGTTTTGCGGCCTTCCCCTTGAAGCCGAGGCAGAGAGGTAGCCAGTCAGCTTCCAGGTACAGCGGGCCACTTGATCCAGAATCGGTTCTGAAAGCCGTGCGCCTCACAAGGGCATTTGCCTGTCCGTGCGTTGCCTATCGATATTTCGGAGTCACATGGAGACATTTGGTCTAGAGCTCTTGAGCACTTGGCCAAATCATGCAAATGGAAACCAAGTCGCATTCTTCCGGTGAAAGGTATGCGGTGGCTTCACGACACCGCCGGCAGAGTGCCTCGAGATGCAGGAAGGCGCGCTCTGTTGCGGTGATATTTGAGGGGTACCCTTTAGATGTTGTTTTGAACAACCAGCCATGGGCGGTTTAAACGACAACCCCATACAAAAAGAGGAAGGGTTCGTCGCCGGAAGTTGTCGGGTGTGGAGCTAAGAGAGACCAACTGTGGCACTTGATTCGGCGGGCAACCGAAGTCCACTTCCCACGGACTGGGCTGTTCCGGCCATAGAGGAACCGTTTGTGCTAAAGCTTTGGCCTCCAACCGTCAGCCACATCCGCACCCTACAACAAATGGACCGGCATGAGGCAAGCAAACTCAGGCAAGTAGTGCTTTAACCGGTTGTCCAGGTGAGGGCCCTTCAAAGTCTTCAAAGTACGCTACCCAAACAAGTTGCTGTCTTGTGTGCCATGGGCCGACATGGCCATTGGCAATCATTGTGAGGCCATTTGTCAGGAGACTGGTTTGGCGTGCGCCTCAAAGTAAGGTCCAAGTCAGCGAACTAGCCAATCTTGCCACGCCAATCCAAGATAGAAAATTGTGCCCGTTTGAAGGAAGCATTCATTGTCCCATGTCGAAGGCAGCCAAAAAGCACTATTGCACAAATCTCCCCCCAAACCCGACATGAATGGTCCACAAGAAGGCCTAAATCAACATCATCAGAACGTCCATACAGAAACATGTTGGTCCATCCCACAGCCCAAGTTGGGACACCGAAAATCGGTCCAAAAGGGCCTCCCGCCGCCAGACCTCCACGTGGCTGGCGGGGTGCCGTTTCCAGATCTCATGGCGGGCCTTGCCCTGCTGGCGGGGCAGCTTCGCGGTTTTGCCTTAGGTTCCTGGTGACCTTTTCATTGCATCTTCGCGGATCAGATTCCTCGCACGGCCGTGCTGGTAGTGCCAAATCGGCCTTGCACTGGTTGCTTTTGTTTGTGTTTTTGGGGGCATGTAGTTTTATCGCAACATGTTTCAACGCCACGGCCAACGCGCCGTTTGGCTCAAGCTTTTCACTCGGCAACCTTCACTCGCCATTTCGTCGGGAAAAGGGCACGTCGCGCTTCGTCATCGGCCTCGTGTTCGCGCGGCCGCTGTCCTTGGTGCGGTGTTCTTTCTCCTGGAGGTGGGTCGGGTATTTGGTTGGGGTGCGCTGCTCTTGCTCGCTTTGCTCGCTTGGTGCTGCTTGCTGCTGGTTTGCTTGCCTGCTTTGCGCTGTGCTGCGCTTCTGCTTGGTTTCTTCTTGTTACAAACGAGGCACCCCTTTTGGTTCGTGTTTGTGCCGGCCGGGGGCAACTGCTTTGCCCTTGGGACCGGGGGGATAAGGTGGTCTCTTCTTGTTGGTGGGTTAGGGCCTGTTTTATCCATCCCGAAACTCTGTTTCAAACCCTTTCGCAGGTTATCAGCCGTAGGATTCGTCCTCGGTTGGCACCGCGAACCCCATTTAATAACAACCCTGCAGGCGCCGTTTTCCATAGGCTACTGTAGGACTCATGGCGGGAATCACCGAGGATGGACCTCATGTGGTGACCGATGAGTGGGTTCTCGGCCAGGCCGGAATCTTGGACGTTGTGAATGACGACCAAGTGCCCGGACAGCCGATGTTTTCCGGTCCTGACTTTTTGTCGGACCACACTTTTTCAGAAGCAATGCCTTCAGGGAGATCCAGTGCTACTCGCACTGATGATCTATCGTCTAATGCCTCAAGAGCTAATCGCTCTCAGGGTCATGGGGCTAATCGTCCTGACCATGATGATTCCGTCTCAGGACGTGATGATGACGAGCCCGGTATTGCACCTGGAGCTCAATCCTCATCTTTCCCGGAGCTGATGAATATTGGTCAGTCCGCTCTCGAAGTAGCAATAGACCTGTGCCAACCAGTAGCATAGCTTTTCAAGCGCTCGGTAATCCCGAACCTGGTACATCCAGTGGAGTTGCGTTCGATGTTCATATGCCGACCGAATCCGGTGGGCTCGATTGGAGAGCCTCATGGCCCAACGACGGAAACATTTTTGGTATGGATTTTGCCGCATGGATGCCAGGGCCACCCGCCCCGTCATCTTTCCCGCATTTCCAAAGCCCAAAACGAGCTGCTGGAAGTGATGAATTCATGCTACATCTGTCGATTGAGAATCTCAATCCTGATGTGGCCAGCCGTAACGTCAGGCCAAGACCGTCGGTAAACCCGACCATGAGGAACATGTCTCCTCCCCCGGGACTTTCAGGATTTGAGAGCCCTAGGGAGCGTAATATCGTAGATAGATTGGATTTGCATCCCAGTCCAACCCCAAGCAAACGATCAAGGTCAAATTCGACTGGATCGCATAGGGCAAGGGGGATGGATCGGGAAACTGCTCACAGGGGTAACCCCAGTGCGCGGGACTCAGGACGCGGCCGATCAGGTGACCCAGCGTCAATCATTGGAAGAGACCCATTAAACGCGGACACACTCGTTAACGTGCTTGATGGGATCGAAGCATTCCAGGAGGAATTTAATAGGTCTAGTGGCTTGAACGCGCAAGGTGTTCGCCTTACGCCCAACGCGGCTTCTATTTTCGCTCTGGACAATATGGACGGAGCTAATGTTCCGATAGAATCTGAGTCCATGATGGCATCAAGTTCTAGTCGCAATCATACCACCAGTAATGCAACTGATATTGAGTCGATGTCTGAGTCTAGAGTGTCCAACGCGACCGACTTGAATGACATTGTTATTGCTGACTCGAGACCTGATGTTCCTATGCGAACGGATAGGCCTGTTGTTCCTAAACTGTCCGTTGCCAAAGGCCTGGGCATGACACAACCCTCTGCGGTTCGTGATGCTAGGAGATCTGCTCCGTATCAGAGTCAATCTCCTAATCGGAGTGAGTTCCCACGGCCATCGACGGCCGTCCAGGATGATTTCAGAACTCCTCCGAGATCTAATCCAATCATGGTTGATTTGTCCACTCCTCGAGATCGCGGATCAGGATTTGGTCCTGCGAGTGAGGAGCAACCCAACGAGGTTGCTGATCTTGTGACAGCCCTTGAAAGAGGGAGAGTGGATTCTTCGGTAAGTGCGATCATTCATCGCCTGGTTGCTAAGGTCGAAGACCTTGGGCGTAGGAATGATAGAAGTGATCAATGCATCAAGCAGCTCTCCACTGAGGTCAACTCGTGGAGGGCCAAATACGAACAATGCGTCCATGTGAGTAGCACGTGTACGCAGGCTGCGAACGCGGCCATGCAGCTATCACAAGGGACTAAGGACATCGTGACCGAGCTTGGCCAACGCGTCAAGATCGTTGCCGATCGCATGATAAGCATGGGCGATGCCCTAAATGAGCGAGCCAGCTATGACGACGTTGCTCGCTCCATCACCCAAGTTCAAACTGTTTTTGAATCTCTTTCTGATCGAGTAACAGGGCTTATAGCTCGTGTTGATATGATCGAGAGATCTCTAGTGGAGAGCCAATCCAACCATCCTGCGATTGGTGGAGTAAACCTCAAAATCGAGGACCTGTCCACTAGGGTATGTCAGATTGATAGGATGATGCAAGATGTCGAACAATGCTGGACCAATCATAGGGACGGCATAAAGTGGGTTAAAGACCAACTTTATGAGACACAAGCCAACCTTGAGATAAAGTCAAGGGACTGCAAGTCCTACACGGACAAGCAAAATACTCATAACATGGCTGTTTCGACTACGCTCAACAGTAAGCTCGAGCAAATGCTTGAGGTGCTGGGTAATACAGCCCAGAGAATTAACTCACTAGAGTCAAGGCACTCGAACCAGGCCTCAAGCAGTGGATTGAACGATCACACAGGAGGAAGGCGTGCCGCATCCCGTACTCCGGATAAGCGGCCACCTCCACCTGGCCCTCCTGATGATGATCCTCCACCACCTCCTCCTCCAGATTGGCAAAGCCCAGGAGAAGGGGGGAAGAAGAGTGCTGCCGGTGGGAACCCTGGCGACCCTGGTAAACCCAGGTGTAAATACGTAGGTGATGGTTATAATCACCTCATAGCCGAGTTTCACTGCAAAGGATGCAGAGGTGATATTTGTGAGTATTGTTTCTCGTTCAAAGAGAACTTGTGTGAAGAATGTTCCCGTAACGGACCCCGATGCGGTGTCTGTAGGGAGAGCTCGTTCCTGACCAAGGGAATTGAGTGTCAGTTTTGCAAGACCTACTACTGCACCAGGCATTCTGCTGGGCAGGATGACTACAGGAGATTTGGATTTGTCCAGGGTCCCTGTTGTCTTGCGTGCCTTAGGGATGAAACTAGGAGAAGAAGGGATCCTGATGGTAACCGTGCCAGGAATAGATCGCCTGGACGCGTATATGAGACGAACCCGACGCGGTCGTACTCGCCGCCTCTGCGGCCACCCGTTGACAGATTCCGTGACACTCCAACTGGGGGTCAGCCCAACGCGGCTGACCTTCAGAGTCCTCCGAAGGCTACGCAACCCGTGCCCCTGGATAAACGTGAAACCGGGTACTATCCAGGATTTGATCCCAGCGGAACGAGGCCGAAAGATCCTTCAGGCCTTGAGCCGCCGACCATGCGTGGCCCCGATCCTCCTGACAAGAAATGTCGGATGTGTGATCGGGATATTCCTGACCCCAGCAAAATTGAGGAATGTAAGATATGCATGAAAAGGGCATGTGAGATTTGCATTCCGAAGGCTACTCGCCTTTGTCCTGTATGTGCATTGTCAATCGGTAGTTCCCAGGTTCCACAGCATCTTTTCGGAACTGGTGGCGGCGGGTACGGTAGCCACCATGATCCGAACTGTACAGCTGCGACTAAGTGCATTCCCATAGACCTCCCGCCAGAGCCCGACGCGGCTGGGCTGAGGGTATGGATAGCCAATATGAAGGAAGCTGTTAGCAATGCCTACAGCTATGATGGACTTTACGTCATCAATTGGCTAACTGAAGTCGAGAAGGCAAAGACCTTTGATGAGCTGGATGGGGAATGTAAATACCACATCCTTGAAGCCAGGTTCAATGCAGCCATTCGGAAGTGCATCAAGACTGTTGCAATTATCGATAAGATTAATCGTCTCACCGAAGCCGCTCAACGCTCCAACAATCGCATCAAGAGTAGGCAGATCCTGTGGCTCTTATACGACCACTTAAGGACTGCGAATATCGGAGAGCAATCGTTCAGGATAATCGAGCTCTCAAACTTGCGATGCAGTGTGTCATCTTTCTATACTGAAGAGGAGCGACTTGAAAGGTTCATCGCGAAATGGGATCACATCCTTGCGGGTCTCGATGAACCGCTGACTGAACAGGTAAAGCGGTCGCTATTCAGTGAGAAGGTTAGACACCTCAACTGTTTGGCTCATGATATCAGGGAATGGGATAGGAACATATCCAACCCTGATGTTTGTAGCTATGAATGGCTTCGTGCTCGTTGCAAGAACGAAATTGACCGCTGGAGGGTTCGTAAGAATCAGGTCAATATGCACAAAGACTTTTACGAACGATCTCAGTCCAGGGACAGAGCCCAGAAACCTGGTGCTCCTGGTCCTCCCGTTAGGAGACGATCTCCGTTTGGAGATTCCCATAGGCCTAATCGGCCTCCTAGCGATCCGAGGAAGAGGACCGGTAATACCCCAAGTCCTCATCGAAGGGACAGGTACTCTCCCAGGAATCGGGAGCAGGACAAGCGGCGTACGCCTAGCCCTAGGGGCGAGCCCCCAAGGAGGCCCAGGTCTACGTCGCCTGGCGCTCCTGCGATTGATGCGTGCAGGGACTTCGCGCGTGGATACTGTTCGCGCGGACAAGAGTGCAAATTCGCACACACGAGAACTGGAAGTTCCGATGCGAAACGCAAGGAGCGTCCTCCCCTGATTCCAGGGTATTGCGCCCAATGGGTTTCCTATGGAAAGTGCATGAGGGATAAGTGTGATTACAAGCATGCAAAGCCACCTGAGCATTTGCTAAAAGAAGCGAAGCAACACACTGCGGCCCCAGCGACCGAGTCTGCCGATGCGCAACCCGAGTCTGCTGAACCTACTACCACTGCTGACGACAGGACATATAGTCCTGCCCCTGATTTGTCAGCGGGTTTTTGAGAGGGGCGGGCCGTCACCCTCAGGCTATTGGGCTTGTTGCCTGCCCTGCTCATCCCATAGCCAAGGCATATGAAGAGTATAGAGCTCGGTTTCAACGCCCTGAAGGGACAATGGAGTGGTCAGTGACCACTATTGGCGCTCGTACACTGCAAGGTACGTGTCCGGGCGGCCCGAATATCAGAGCTGTAATTCGCAGACGAACGATTCGTCTCTCGGACAACGCTCTGATTGATGATGTCGATTTGAGTGTACCAACTCGTAAATCCGTTTTATTCAGACGGATTCCCGGGCCAATTGACATTAGGACGGATTTCTATTACCTGCCCGGTAAGTGCGGCCAGTATAACTCTGAGCTCGCGAAGGCGGTGAGGATTAAGCTCACTGCTCGCAGGCTGAATTTCAACGACAATGCTGAAATTCAGCAAGTTGAGAATATAAGGACGCGTGACGAGCCAAGGCCGATCATGAATCGGCGGTCGCATTCTCGCCCCATCCACCCGGATAGGTTGCGTCAACCTCCCGAGGTAATTGCGATGTCCGAGGAAAATGCTAGAATCCTAGCTGCCACCACTAGACAGATTGTACAGTTGCAGTTAGGTGAGTATGTGCCTGATAATAGGTGGGCTCGTCGCCCTCGAATGATCAGGGAAAATGTTCCTGATCAGATGCCTGCTATGCCTGGCCCGCAAATCGAAATCCGGTGGCTTGCTGACACTGGGTGTCCTTTCGACTTGGTTGGGATGCACGACATTCCCGCACAGGATCATCGCCACATCAAGAATGGGCGAATCCAACATTCCTTGCAAACCGCAAATGGTGTTGCTGGGACTCAAGGTAGAGTTGATGCAACTGTTGAGTCACTTGACGAGGATATTGAAGCCTTCGTCATGGATAATACACCCTCGATTGTCTCGATAGGGCGTAGGTGTGCGGATTTTGGATACAGTTTCCGGCGGGACGCTTTTGAGACGCCTGTTCTCATCAGCCCATCCGGGAAAACTGTTAGGCTCGACGTTATAAACAACGTCCCATACCTGCCTAAAGGGCCGGTTATGTTCGGAGCCCCGAACTTAGATGCATGCCCTGCGATACCGGCAATGCCCGGTCCAGTAATTGCCATGAACGATTCACTGTACCCTGCAGCTCCCTCTGAGGCCGACGCGCCTGACGAGGGGGGTGAAGTTGTTGAAATCAAACACCCTGAGGGCTACAGGACTGAAGCCCAGTTACGTGCGGAAGCTAAAACGCTTCAGCACATGATGTCACATTTGCCAAAGAATCATTTTTGCCCACATTGCCAACGCGCAAAGATGGAGAATGTGCGTTTGCACCGCCGGGGCGGTGCCGACGCGCATGAATGCACGAAATTCGGTGATATTGTCACTGTTGACACGATGGTATTACACGGTTTAAAGGACCGTGGTGTGAATGGTGAAACGGACGCAGTCGTGTTTTACGATCTTGCGACCAAGTACATAGATGTACTCCCTGTTTTTAGTCGCTCCGTACCTAATACGGTAGAAGCCTTTCACAAGTTTATGGGTCCCGAACCCAAGATTGGTCTGTTATACTCGGACCAAGCTAGAGAGTTTCTTGCGGCTACTCGCCGAATGGCTTGGGTGCATCACATGTCCACACCCGGAATGCCAAAGACGAATGGCATCATTGAAAACAAAGTGAAGTTAGTTCTGCATGGAGCAAGAGTACTCCTCAGACAAGCCGGCTTATCGCCCAAATGGTGGCCATTTGCCGTTCGCGCATTTTGCGCGGCCAGAAATCTCGAAAATCGAGGTGAAGGAACCGCATGGGGAAAGAGAAACGATGACAGGGATTTTCCCGGTCAACTCATCCCATTCGGATGTCTTGTTGATTTCAAGCCAATCGCGCCAAAACCGCGTAGGCTCGAAAAGGGGGGGCTCAAAAACGCCTCCGAACGGGACGACCATCACAAAGCTGATGAAATTCCTACAAAAGATCACTGGATCTTCGATGAAGAATCTGGCAAACTCGTCAGAGTGCACGTTGAACCAAGGACTAAGCTATTCAAAGCTGACAGCGTTGATGCTCCAATCGAGCATATTCGTCTCACCGCTGACCGTGATACATGGGTTCAGTATGATGAGGAAAATGGAGAAATGATACACTCCGTAGACTGGAGATACGGTCCAGATTCCACCAAGGAGCTAAAAGCCCCGTGGACTGGCGAGACGTATTTCACTGTAAAGCCAAAAGAATTTGACCCTCTTGAGGACTCTGATTACGAGCCCGAAGGAGATGATGGACTAGTTGATGATTCAGGGCCGTCCGATCACGGAGAGGACGAGTACAGTAACGTGCCCGCTATGCCGGCACAGAAGATTGACCCTGCATCTAAAGCGCCCAAATTCGGGCCAGTGTCGAAGCCTGGGATTTTCCTGGGTTATAGATTAGAGCCCGGTGGCCAGTGGAAGGGCGACTACTACGTTGCCGATCTTGAACACTTTAGGAACGGATTTTCCCGACCCAGTGTTCATCAAGTCAAAAGAATTTGGCGGAACCCCGAAGAGGGATACGTTTTTCCCATGTTGGCCGCCTATGAGCGTTTGACTAGGGAGGTCCAGCTCCTAGATACTGGAGAAGGAAAGGGTCTTCCCAAAGCGGATGCTCCCACTCAACCGGACAACCAGCTCGATGCCGTTGGTCCGGGTACTGATCATCCTAACGATGACAGTAGTGATCCTGCTTTTGATTCCGAAGCACCTGCTGATGTTCCTGACAGGGACCACTGGGTGCGTGATGAAGAGTCCAAATCCTGGCACAGACATCATGTCGATGCTAGGCAAGCCTTTTTCGGGGATGATAGATCTCCGCTGCCTCCAGGAGGCCCGTCCCAGGCGGATGTGGATGATTTTCGTGTAACTCATCTAAAGTACATTGACTCTACGCAGCAGTGTATCCGTGATGACAGGAGAATCCTGAACCCTGGACATCGGGTCAGAACTCAAAAGTTCTGGACTGGCGTGACCATTCTATGCTCCTTCTAGGGCTCCGAGGATCACTCTGGCCAAGTTTAAAGATAGGCTAGACAAAGTCAAAGACCTCGATGCAGGTGAGCCTAAAGCCCACACCTTACACGGTGATGAGCTTGATTATGAGCAGAAGGAGAAAAGAAAGGAGAGATCCTATTCTGGATCTGGTAAACCCAACTCCATCTCTTCTACTGACTGGAAGGGTATGTCCGTCGGTATGCGAAGGGTATACATCGAGGCTGAAAGGGAGGAGGCTCTGAAACGAGCGCGTGCTGGCGAAGCCGCACCCTCCAGACCAGCTGGACCCGTTTTGATAAAGCGGAGATTGTTGATAGAATTTGCATGCGAACCTGACTCTAAGCTCTCCGCCACCATGCTGGAACAGGGGGGTGACGCGATTCGCGTACACAAAGAGTCGTTCGACATTTTAAAGAATAAGGATATGACCAGATTGATTGAGATCGTCGATCAGAATCCTGGTTGTGACTTATGGGGCTCGATCCCATGCGGACCGTGGAGTACTTGGCAATATGTTAATTTGTCTCAGTACGGTCCCGAGTTCGCGGTCGAGCTCAACGAAGCTAGACGAACGTCGATGGTCATGTTTGCTGCTTTCCTTCGTGTCGCCAAACGCGTGCGTTTCAAGGGAGGTAGAATTGCATTCGAGTGGCCGAGGCATTGCCTTGGTTGGAAACAGCCATTTATGAGACGTCTAGTTGACGATCCCGACATCAGGTGCGTCGATGTTGACGGTTGCGACTTCGGAATGCAAACGTCCGATGGCGTTCCCATCAGGAAGCAGTGGCGGATCGCCACTTCTTGCCCTGAACTAGCCAACGAGCTACGAGGGCGCACGTGTAGCCACGAAATAGGCTACCCCCACGCCAGGATCGAGGGAAGCCTTACGCCCTTGACTGCGCGATATCCTATTGGGATGTGTAAAGCCGTAATTAAAGGTCTTTACGGGCATAAGCCCTATGCGGCTGCCCCTGCTACCTTAAGCGAGGAGGACGACGCTCCTGCTGCGCCTGTTGAGGTAACGGAGGCCGATCCGTGTGCATGGAGGCGAGACAAGGATGCCTTGCTCGTCCACATGTTGAACAGTTATGCAACTCTCCCTACTCGGCAAACGCCTGGCTCTGCGGGCTTAGATTTAAGCTCGTGCGATGAAATGATCGTTCCCGCTAAGGGAAGTGCTCTTGTGCAAACTGGATGCGCCTTTACTTTCCCAAGCGGAGTTTACGGCCGCATCGCACCGAGATCAGGTCTGGCAGTCAAGCACATGCTAGACGTAGGTGCAGGAGTAATTGACCCTGATTTCTCTGGAGAAGTGAGAGTGATGCTTTTTAATCACTCTGACTATGAGTTTCGAGTTCGTCCTGGAGACAGGATCGCTCAACTCATACTCGAGAAAGTCATGATTGTTGATGCCAAGATCACTGTCAAACAACCCGACGTAACCGTCAGGGGGGTTAATGGCTTCGGCAGTACCGGCGGGTACCCTGCTGGTCCCGCCATAGGGTTAAATGGAGATCCTGTTCCACCGATGCCCAGATCGAACAAGGCTTCGGGGCATCAACCCAACTTGCAGGGCATACCAACTTTTTACGCCTGTGTAGCAAGGCCTGTAACGAAGAAGGAGCAAGCTGGTAACGACAAGGCTCGTGCAGCTCTCCTCAAGGAGTGGACAAAGCTCCGAAAGTTGGGATGTTGGGATGAAATGAAAGTTAGAGAGTGGAAGAAAGTTGCTGCCGAAGCGCGAGCAAATGGCAAGACAGTCCATGTAGGAAGAATTTTTGACATATGTGTGGAAAAGAATCATGAACTCCCTGAGGATGATCCTAATAGGAAGTACAAAGGGAGAGTAGTGTTTGAGGGATGCTTTGTGAGGGACCAGTCAAATCACTGGGCCATGTTTTCCGAAGCTACCTCATGCCCGGCAACAATGGCCGCAGGCAAGATGTGTGATGCATATGGCATGTTGCCTGGTCACGCACTACAAGTCAGTGATGGCGAATCCGCCTACACCCAAGCTAAGCTACTGGGTCCCACGACATGGGTGCGTCTTCCTAAGGATCAATGGCCGCAAGCATGGGTTGATGCTGGCTATGACGACCCGGTCTGTCCGTTGATTCTTGCCCTATACGGGCATCCTGATGCCGGCACGTTCTGGGAAAAGCATTGCGAAGCAAGGCTTATTGAGGTCGGATTTATCCGTGTCCCGGAATGGCCGAGTGTGTTTTATCACCCCAAGTATAAGCTTTTTCTTGTGGTGCAATCGGATGGGACCTCATTAGTCGGGTGATTACGATGGAACCGCCGGGTACCCTAAAGCGGTACCTGGGCTGTGAGCATGAGTTTGCCGCAGCAGATGTACAGGGTTTCTTCGATCCTCGCACAGCTTGGACTGTGGATCATCCACCATCCAAGGAGATGCCTGATATTCGTTTCGGAGAGAAACGACTTCGAGCTGACGAGGTCAAATTCGACCCGGCTCGGGTGAAGATCATCAAATATAACGAGGCGTGCTTCATGGAAGCATGCGTTGATAGGTACAAGGAGCTATGCCTCCCCAAGTACCCTAGACCTCTGGTGAAGGCTGAGACGCCTTTTCTGGATGAAAGTAAACCGGAGTTTGATGAGAATCCCATCAACCCGGAAGTAGATCAGCTGTTTGGGCAGCCATCTCCTTGCCCAACAGACGTGATTGCTGAACAGCCCGGTGTCCTAGGCGACGCTGCAGCTGCAGTTCTCATGAAAATTTTGTATGGTGCTAGAATGGGTCGATACGACCTAATTAGACCTGTACAGGCTTTGGCCAGTCGAATCACTAAGTGGAATCGACTGTGCGATAAGAAGCTTCATAGGATTGTTTCCTATATCAACTCCACGCTAGACCTACACCTGTACGGGTGGGTCTGCGATAAGCCTAGTGACATTGAAATCGTCGCTTATTGCGATGCTGATCTCGCTGGAGATCGTACCGATTCCAAGAGTACATCTGGTGTCCTCATTTGCCTAGTCGGCCCAAGGACATATGTTCCCATTACCGCAGTTAGCAAAAAGCAAACTTCGGTATCGAAATCGACTCCCGAAGCGGAGATCGTTGCACTAGATCATGGCGTGGCCAAGGAAGGCATGCCACTTGCACAGCTTTGGCAGTTTGCTATCGGTCAAGGCACCGGTAAGCCTGTCACGGTGAATTGTATGGAAGATAATGAGGCCGCATGCCGCATCATTATCACTGGGAACAACCCAAACATGCGATATATGTCGCGTACTCAGCGAATCGACATTAGTTGGCTCAATGAAGTCTACAATGAACAGATTTTTCGTTTCGTAGCATGTCCATCGCATTACCAAGGCGCGGACATTCTCACCAAAGCGTGTGTAGACAAGGTGACATGGGGTAGGAATTTGCAGACTTTAGGAATGTTTAATCCAGGATTCCTGGAGAAATTCATTAGCCATCCCACCCTCCCTGTCGTAAAGCCTGCTGCACCTGTTCTCCCCCCAATTAGGGGGGTACGCATGGAAACCGATCAAAATTCATTTTTCAACAAATTCATTCAGCTAGCTGAATCCAGCTACATGGTTTTTGATATAGTTGAGGATCGATCAAATGTTTGCGATACGCGAAACATTTTCGTCGATTCTGAGCTTGGCATAACGCCTGAACCTCAGTTTGGAAGATGGCTTACCTATTTTGTTAGACCGGCCAATCTTTGCCCTGTTATCCCTAGACGGGGTACAATTGAAGGCTCCAGACCTAACATTTTGTTGTGTAGATATAGCAGTTTGATCGATGCATCCACGCGAGGGAATTGGAGCAAGATCAGGCGCGCACGTGACCAGGTAGAGCAGTGCCAATCATGTCTAAACGACTTAATTGAGCACGCGCTGAACACGAAGTTTTCTGTAGGCATTTTCATACAGCCAAATACCTGGATTGCTAATCGCGATGTTCTCGTCAAGCTTGGCGTAAACCGCTATAGCCGTGTTGTACACTATTGCTCATGTCTTGTAAATAAGGATCATGTGCATGCATTGACATTAATTTGTATTTCACGACATGTGAACTCTTTCCCAGTTTTCAAATGCAACAGGATGTATCGCACTACACGTGTTGATCCTCTTGTGCATGACTTAGTTGTAAAATATGTGACCCGCGCTGCTCTTCAAACAGCCTTGGACTGAGTAGGCTTGATGGACATCATTCACAACAGCATTAGTCATGCTGCACTAACAAACGCAAATTCGCGACATTAGTTCAGGCACATTCGCCTCAATTAGCTAGTTTGTGTTTGTGTCATTTTCCGCCCGGGTGGGCATGTCCATAGGGTAGCTTTGCAGTTTCATGTGTAGTGATGTAGCAGGGTTGTTGTCAATGCACGACTGTTTATCATAGGCACGACCATATTCGGTCTTATACCTGGGGAAATTGCCCCTTCGTACCGATAGAGATGGCACCCAAGGTTTACACACCTTTGGATGTGGAAGGTTTCCCTGTTCTCGGGGTATCTTTCGTGGTATTCTTTGCTTTTGTGGTACCCTACCGCTTCCCGGGCGCAAACTCGCGCCATGGCAGCGGCTGCATCCGCGGCCGGCGGAGTGGCGGGCGCTGCCCCGCGCTCGAGAGGTTCGGCTTTGGCGGCGCGGCAGCAGGCGGACTATATGAACCCGAACTGCGCCTGCACCTTGGGTCCGCTTCCAGCGGAAGCGAAGCACGCAGCCAATGCGCTGTCAGATGAGAGGCCTACTCGGCTATCGGAAAATCTTAGAATTTGCTACCCGCACTTGACGGCAAAGTCCGATCAGTACGGTAATCGCACCACTGCTGAAACGCAGTTGGTGCAAGTCAAGGAAGGTGTCAAGGACCCTCAGGTTGTCGGTGCTTTTTCCGGCATTTTCAACCTACTGGAGGGATTTGACACGGGCATGATTGAGGACAAGTCTTTCGTCCCGGCCATCAAGAAATACCGCCGCCTACGCGTGGCTGGTATTCTCCAGGCCATGCTTCTAGGTGAAGTGGAGCTGAGTGACCAAAGCGTCTACACGGCTGCCATAATCATCTGCGAGGCGATGCCGCGCGAGCCCGAGCTCCACTGCGAGCCAACTCGGAACTCGCTGATCGATATGACGTTGTCTACCGCCGTTTCCCCTTCACTGGTTCCCCGAGGCGGGAACTGGCTCTACGAGATGGCGAAGGTCGACTCACGATGGCAGACCTTTTTCCAAGCGGCGAATAAAAATGTTATTCGCGCCATGCAGGCGGCCGTTGTGAAAGGTAGGAGGGATTTGCCCACGAATGTACAGCCGGCAGGAGCCGAAGAGGCGTTCAAGGCCTGGGCATACCAGCGCCCAACTGCCCTTTGTACCCCACCCAAGGCGGTGGTCGGGTATATGAAGGCAATTTATTGCATCTCGGCCGATGCGCTGACAAAGATGCAAACGGTCAATGCACATGCTTTTGAAGTAGGATCCATGTGCAAGGAGATTGAGGCCGTGTGGTCCTCCTATGATGATTTTGTGGATTTCTTCACGGAAGAGATAGGGATTGCCCCCACCATATTTCACCTGATTGACTGGAAACGCGCTAAGCCGCTTACCATGCCGAGCAAGGAAATCGGGGATTGGCACGCCGGTGAACCCGTGCTTGAACGCGACGGGTATCTAGTGTTCCCGATGCGGCACTGCATGGAGCTCAATGCAGCCAGCATGCACGAGAGATGGGTTCATGGAACACAATTCTCTTCCCTATGGAACATTTTGGGCCATGGGAATGCTGTTGCATCGCTCGGAGATGCCGAGACGCTAACAGGCGTGTGGACATCGACGAAGCCCGTTTGTCTTGAGAGTTATTACTCGTGCCTCAGCCATATTGGCCTGGGCGTAACCGTCCGACTGGCACTCTTGCTACGCCCTCTCGGTAGGGACGCCCACGAGGCGTACAAGCATACTGAGAAGGGGCCTGCGCACCAACGCGTGATAAGGCAATTCCGCGTTCGTGTTGAGGCAATCGCTCTCAAAGAAGAGACGATTGGTGAAGGGACGTCTGCTGTGGCGGGGAATTTGCTATCGCATAACCCTGCCACGCACCTTTGGAACCCCGTGCTTGAGGTAAACCCTCATTCGGCAGAGGTCGGATGGATACGTCACGGCGCCAACCGCGTAGCGCTGACCATTGGGGCGGAAATTCCCGCCGGGTCGGTGGCACGTGAGGCGTCGGTCCCCCCGGCCAAGCCCGGCGGCGAGGTGGATTTTAAGTTCTTTCCCCAGGAGGTCCGCGAAGTCGGCGAGGTACGATGCTGCCCGCTGTTCGAAACCTGGGAGCACTATGTTCCCGCATCGGAAGGAAAATTCTTTCCTTTGGCCGGCGGCCTTCCCTTTTCAGGGGCTGCAAAGCTCATGTACCGTGTGCCAGGGCACGCGGTAGCGGCGCTTGCCAACGCAGCCACTCAATGCAGTGAGTTCATGAGCGCGATCAGCGGTAACATCTACCCTGATCGTCAGGACCGCCAACCGTATGAGCTTGTGCGGGAGATGTGGGAATCATGGGCGTTCAGTGTCCGGGCGTACATTATTTCCATGATTTGGCCCGTAACGGCGATGGCCGGCTGCGAGGAGCCGGACAATTTGGGGTTCGTTCTCACAATGCTGGGATACGTCAACCCCTCCGCTACGGCTGGCCTATGCGCCGAGCTGCTAAGCGGATGCAAACCAAACAAGGTCTCATACATTGGTGTAGAGGGATCTCGCGTTGTGGTGCTGGTTGGACCCTCACACTGGGTTACCGGCAGCTCGGGTCAGTCCATTGCTGGGGCAAAGCTACAGGAGCAGTGGACGACCATTAGGACAAAGCTCCCGGCCAAAACCGGCGAATACGCGCTGGAGGTCGTGGAGATTGAGGAGGAGACCTCAGTGGCTGAGCTTCTCCGTACTGTGGTTAGCCAGAAGTTGGCTGACCCGGTACATGCAGGTGCCCCTGCGGGCGCTAAAGATGATATATTCATCATCTTTACCAAATGCCTGTGGCTGACCGAATGGCGCAAGTCCGAGAACACGTATGGTCCCAGCCCCGATGCGGGTAGGATCATCGATGAAAACATCGATGCCATGAAGGCGTTCGCCAGTAAGGGCGGCCGGAGCCAGGCACCGACGATCATCTTGTCGGGTCCGGGTATCGTTTGGCATGGAACAGCCATGCAGGAGGTCGCAACCACGTTTTTCATGAAGTGCCGCGACGCCGGTTTCCCAGCCTACCCATCCAACGCGATGTGGTTCGGCTGCTCAAAGAAGAGCCTAAACGGCGGCGTTGTCGGTCTCGAAAGAGGCGGACACCAGTTTATGGGTCTTGTCTCGGCGTTCACCGACCTGGTATGCCTGCTGAGGCGTGAGTACTCGATGAGTGATGAGGTCCGGGAAGCCCTGGCCATCGCTCTGGATTTCTTGGTAGAACATGACTACCTGATGAAACCGTCGGAGTCATACCTGAGCGCTGCGAAGCAGTGCGGAGTCAGAGCAGGCCTCACACCGGTCGACCGGTGGTCCTCATCTGAGGATGCGCCATGGGCGGAGGTAATCTCTGCTCCTAGGACGATGTCGAGTGGCCAATGCGCCGCAAGTCGCACGTCATCGGCCAAAGCGCCTGCCGCGGCCGGTGCAAGGGCACCTGAGCAGCAGTCTGCGCCTTGCCCCTACGCGGGCAAAGGGCCACAGACAATGGCTCAGCGCGTCCGGTCCTCGACGCCGCCCGCAACGGGCAGGCAGAGGCTGGGCCAAGCAATGGCAGATTTCGGCCAGTCGGCCGCAAGTCGCGGTCTCTCGCCGGCAGTTTGTGGCAATCAGAGGGGAACGATACCTGCAAAGCCAGCGCAGGCGTGCGGGTATAGCCCGACTACGACTGGTGGCCCGTCTAAGACAGGCGGCCACAGAATCGATTTGAAGCCTGCTACCGGGAAGCAATTATTGAAGGCTAAGCCTGATCCTCCCGAGCTTCCCAAGGACGCGTATTCCGATGATTTTCCATCCCCAAGCGCGAAGCCGCTAACAGATGGAGAGGTGGGGCCACAAGGGGTCCCAGCTGCGCGCCACCGAAGGTGGGAGGATCGTTGCCATGCCTATCCTCGGCCGCTGGCCCTCCGCCAAAGGGTGCCGCTCCTTGTGCCAAAGGACCCGAGGTCAAGGCACCTATGGTCACGGGCGCACCCGTGCCTAAAGCGGCAGGTGCTGACGCACCGAATGATGGGGGTTCGGGGGGATGCGCTCCCGCGAATAGTGAGATCACGCACCCTCGGCCCGAGGTTCCGCCGCGGAAGGCAGTCAAAAGCCCCCCGGCTAGCCTGTCCGAGCCGGCGAAGCCTAGCCAGACAGAGCCGTCACTTAAGCGTGGGGGCAGCGTTCCAGATGTCGCTGGTGGGGATAATCCTCAGCCAGATGACAGCACCCCGTCCCTGTCGACCGATGCGTCGATGGGGATGGCTTCCCATCCCGAAGCATCCGGATCAATTGGTCAGGATGTACAGCCCGAACCTGCGGATGCAGGCGGGGCCAAAAGGGCTTCACCCAGCCAAGGCGCTGCGGGTGGAGACAATGATGGGGACGGCGGTGGGGCGAAGGGAGATTCCCCTACCTCCCCTGCCGATGAGCTCTCAGGCCGCGACGATCCTATGGATGGGAGCGGTACTGGTGGGGATGGTGGACCCGATCCACCCGATGGCGACGATGATCCGTCTGAACCCGGAGACCATGAAACTGGTCCGGATTCGGAATATTTTGCGGCCGCTGAAAGCGCGGATGCCTGCATCGCAGTGCACTACCTGTTCCGGAGAGCAGGTCACCCGCCAGCATTGGCGGCATGGAGGAACGGGGCCTGGCCAAGGCGCCTTCTTTACCCTGATCAGGCTGATTCCATTGAGGATGCCCTCGCTCTACCTCTGTGGCAAGGCCTGTCAGAGGATGGGTTTTTCCAGCTGTTGGACAATGCTTCAGCAAATGATCGTCGCTTCGGCGAGTATGACTGGGATTTCCTGTCAAGGGCCATTCTGTCTGACACGATGAATGCTGATGGCATTCATCACGCAGGAGCCAAAGCGCTTGCTGATTGGGCTGAGGAAAACCTCGGGCCATTGTCAATTGGCCCTCGGCCGGACCTGGTCGCACGATTTAATCAGATGCAGACCGAGGGGAGGCATCCGAACAGGGAATCGGCGAATGAGTCTAGTGTCGGCTCAGGGAAGCAATATGTTCCCAGACCTCCGATGGAGGATCAGCCGAACTCGAACCAGATCTCCGCCGACGTATTCCGCGGTCGGGAGATCCGTTTGGGGCTCACTATGCCTGACTCCCAAAGCGGAGATGACGAGCTCAGCGCGCAGGACGCAACGTGGAACGTTGCGTACTGCGATTTTTACAGGGCCGCCGCGAATCTGTGGCGTGCGAGGTCATGCTTGCGCGAAGCCGCAGGATGCATGATTGAAACTGGGTATATTCACCCTCAGATGGCTGCCGCCATTGCGGCGACCGAAAAGGTCGAAAGATTTTGTAATGTTCTCCGGGCTGCCAACCGCTATGCCGGTTTGGGCACGTATCGATTCAATGAAATCGTGGGCAGGAATCTGCTCGATGGGTATGACGGCTGGAGAACTCCTCCGAGGGAAGACGAGCATCCCGAGTTCCTTGCTCGGGAAGTTGAGGACGTCTTCCGTTCCTATTGCGCGGGCCTGTTGAGGTCAGAAAGTTTCGACCTCAGGTCTTGTGTAATTGACCCGGAACCGGCGCCCAAGGCGGAGCCGGCTCCCAAAATGAAGCCACCTCCTCCTTCTCTGTCGGCCAGTAAGGGCCTTCCTAGGCGATCGGCTCCTGCTGTACATACTGGGTCGGCTCACACCGCCAAGCGTCCAAGAGAGGCTGGCGGTGGTTCCACTGGGAGCGTGCAGATCCCAGGGCATTATTACGGCAAAGCCCGTACGAAGGAATCCCCTGTTCAACCCTCTGAACCGCCAACGGGCGGAGCAGGGGGGAGCGCACAGCCGTCCGCAATGGATGTGGATAAGGAGGGGACTAAGGGTGACGAGAGGAAGGACAAAGCGGCCGATGAGGCTGCTGTAGCGTCAAAGAGCGCAAAGCCGCATCCGGCGAAAGCGTCGCGTCCCGAGGCCCTAGGCGGCTCGCTGGACGTGACACTAATCAGCGACGTACGGGAGCGTGATCGGGATATTTCCGATGACGAGTTTTCCCCTACGAACGTGTGCATGTTTCCAGAATCATGGGAGGGCGCAATGCCGACCTCCGTGATTAACAAGGCCGGAGGCTTTGAGCAGTTTAGGAACGAGCTCATGAGGATCCAGAGAGTCCTGGATTCTCCGGCGCTGGTCGACCTTGGTAAGGTCGATCTGGACGCTCTGGGCGAGCCGCCCAAGGAGTACGTCTCGGATGAAGATCACGAGAGTCACGTAGATGATGATGGGATGGGCCCATATGTGGACAAATTCTCATCAATGGGCGACCGCGACCTAGTGCCCTCAAAGCAGGAGCCGCCTTACTATGAGGCAAAGGCGTGGCGTACCACTGAAGAAGAAATTGAAAGGATGAAGAACCTTTTTCCACACTTTCGTGCCGAAAATTATCGGCTTATGTCCGCGAGTACTGGTCCCATAGGTACCAAGTCGCACGTACAGGGCGTCCTCCCTACAGGTGCGCCGTTGGAAGAGGCACTGATGGCAAAGCCCGATGTGTGCCCGATTTCGAGCACCTACAACCTCACATACGAGGGTGAGGAGGTTGTGATTGATGCACAGAGTGGGATAGCAGGCAGAATCGCCTGTCCTGCCGGTAACGACATCTTCCATTTCTTCCCCGAAATTAAGGATGTGTCGGCGATGGCTGGACGAAGCTCCAGAGAGTCGCAAATGCTGTTAGAAATTTTGTCGGGCAACACTGACCCAACGCGGTTGAACGCCGGTGAGCAGCCCCCCTTCTTGTGTGGGACGGTTCCAGACATTCTGGGAGGTTGGATGTCGATGACTCTAATCTCAACGCTCTTTGAGGCCCTATACGGGATCCATAAGTGCACGAGTGTCGAGGTGGCGACCTGGGCGGGCGCTCTCGCGAAGGAGAGCCCAACGTATCCTCCAGTCGAGCTCCTAATACGGACAGTCTGGAGGACAGATGGCACGACTGTGCGCCCGAATGAGGTGCTTTTTGCGCGGTCCACCCTAATCGGGATGGACGTGCCGTTCAAAGTTTTCAACGTTGGGCACTGCGTGACCGAACGCCTATCGGGCCATTGCTTAGGCCGATGGGAGCAGCTGAAGTCCCTTATACGGGATACGTGCTGCTGACGATGGCCGAGTATCGGTCCGCCCTCAAAACAAAACGAGGTGCATTCGGAGGCCTGCAAATTCGCCATCACAGTTTTCCCCATGCGGCCTGAGCAGGTCTGCAGGGGGGAGATCATGATTGGGATGGAGGGCGCAAAGGTGCCTCTCCTCAAGTTGCCCAGCCCCAATAATGAGGGCGAATTTTATGTTGACGATCGCGTCAAATACATGGACAAGCGCCATGTCGTTGTGGCCGTTGACCTAAAGTGGATGGCCATCGAGGAAGCCGCCGGCATCTATAAAACCCGACGCGGTTTGATTGCCGTGCGGGAAGAGATACATGCACCCTTCTGGCGCGCATGCTATCTGCACCAGGAAGGGGATGTAATATACATCCGTCCCTGGGCGGTTCGTGAGTTGAATGTTCAGGGACCGCCGAGAGGGGTGTCATTTTCATGGGACAATGCTCCCATGCATGACTACTGGTGCCCTCGGTGCGCGCATTTGAACATGTATGGCACCATTCTATGCAATGGTTGCCATCTGCCGATTTTCTATCGTGAATGGGCGCCAGGCACCGTCCGTTCTCTGGTTAAGAATGGGCAGCCAATCTGTCTAGAGAGACTCAAAGCAGTCCGTGCCAGTAGCTGGTACGAAGGGGAGACCGACGCGTGGGCTCCTCTCATGGCATCGGTAAACCCGATCCGCGAGGTGGTCAGCTGTATGATCACCGGTTTGCGCTGTGCGCCGCACCTTGTGCACACTCCCAATGCGGATGTTGTGCAAGTTGCGTTTCAGGAGGTTGCAAAGGTCACCTCAAAGGACACCCACGCCTGTGTGCGTGCGAGTGATGAGGCTCTCGAGCGGTGGGTAGCGAAACAGCTGCTCATCGAGGAGAGCAATACTGGCGTCTCGATTCCCCGACAATATGTCTGTTTTTACATATTTGATCGAGCACCCGCAGCAGGCGGCCCAATGGGGTCGTCATATGACGAGAAAGGGCAGTCTAAATTCAGCATTTGCCCTTTACCTCTCTGTGCATATTTTTGATGCCTACCGCATCGGAATTGAGGCCGCTGTATGGCCTAGGCGCCTCACGAGCGGACATCATAATGTCTTTGGTACAGGCTGAGCGACGCCTCGCGGACTTCAACAGTGAGGACCCAAGTTTTGATGCCTCCACTGTTCTTGATTGGAGCATCGAATCTCTGCGGGCCAGTGGTGGATCCATCACGGCCCCAATTGAGTATGCTGAGGCATACATTTATGTCGAAGACAACAAGGTTGACATGGTCCCCGCTGCACGGCGCGACGGCCAATGCGCCATTGTTTTTGCTGACCCGCCGGCTGGGAAACACCACAGGCGGGCAGCCACTCCTAGGGGAGACCAACGGTCTGCTACCCCGCGACCTGAATCCAGGTCAAAGGGGGATCAGCAAAAGGGCAAAGCCCCTGCGCAGCCCTGGCCCAAGGGCGGAGGTCACAAGGGTGACCAGTTCCCGGGAAAGGGTCACAAGGGTGATCAGTACAAAGGCAAGGGTGGCCAATACGGCTACCAACAAGGACAGTTCGGTCGTGGCGGATCCGCCAGATCGAGAACTCCCACTGGCGGGTATCAGCCTGATGCTCGCGGGTCGGGATTCAAGGGTGCACAGCCCGCCCCTTACCCGTTCCCGAGTCCGATGTATCCAGCTTTCCCAATGGGAGGATACATGCAACAGCCCATGGCTGGCATGATGCCACAAATGTGGCCTGGCGCAATGCCGCAGGGTTGGCAGCCGCATATGCAGGGTGATCCCCGCGAGTTCGAGAATCCGAGCTCGCCGCATACCCCTACCTGGGGTGACGGTGACGAGTTGGCCGAGACTGTGCCTCCTCCCCCTGGGGACTGGAATGCCAGCAAGGGGAAGGGGCGGCACGGCTGTGGGCGACATCGGTGATACCTGAAGTCTGCCCATGCGTTTTTGCACGACTGCGCCAACGCGCGCATGCCTTTATTCCGGAGATTTTTCCGGAAGGACTATGCTCCTTGCCATATTTCAATGATTTGGCTATTCGCCACTCCAGAATTTAATTGCACGCGTGGCTGTGCGCTATTCGCGCAAGCTGCGATGTCCCGTCAGGTGTGCGTCGTCACAGCAAGGCGGTTACCCTCGCCGGCGTCTACGGCTGCTGGTGGTCAGCATCATCCAGCACCGCTGCTGCTGCTGGAGATGGAACCCATCAAGGTGCTGTGGTGAGGATCACGAATGCGCTGCACCGCCGCCGGTGAAGTCCTACTCGGGCCTGAACCGCTGATTGCAGCTGGTGGTGCTCCTACCGAAGGTCTTTGTGTGATCGCGCGCCTAGACGGTGCTACTTTAAAGACCAAGGTCCTGTGGTCGAAGCACCATGTTTCAACCAGTGGGCCAATGCGCCTAAATCATGAATTCAGGAACTAAATCCACTTGAACCTTGCGGTTCGTTGTGGTTGCATTGCAAATGTACTTCTATTTCATGCCTGCCATTCTGGAGTTGAATCTTTGTTCCTTTCCTTCTTTCGTTTCTCTTGGTTGATTTGGCTACCGGCGTGATCCGCCCCATACCCGTAATTCGGGGTGGTGGCGGGATCCGGGCTCCAAAGCGAGCCCGGGTATGGGGTCGCGAACCCTGGTAGTCTAATCGTCTTTGTTTCTTGTTTGTTGCTATTCAACTTCAAATGGCCAATGCGCCTTACCAAATTCACTCCATCTCTTTGTACAGGCGAGGGGGGTGTTTTTGGGGGCATGTAGTTTTATCGCAACATGTTTCAACGCCACGGCCAACGCGCCGTTTGGCTCAAGCTTTTCACTCGGCAACCTTCACTCGCCATTTCGTCGGGAAAAGGGCACGTCGCGCTTCGTCATCGGCCTCGTGTTCGCGCGGCCGCTGTCCTTGGCGCGGTGTTCTTTCTCCTGGAGGTGGGTCGGGTATTTGGTTGGGGTGCGCTGCTCTTGCTCGCTTTGCTCGCTTGGTGCTGCTTGCTGCTGGTTTGCTTGCCTGCTTTGCGCTGTGCTGCGCTTCTGCTTGGTTTCTTCTTGTTACAAACGAGGCACCCCTTTTGGTTCGTGTTTGTGCCGGCCGGGGGCAACTGCTTTGCCCTTGGGACCGGGGGGATAAGGTGGTCTCTTCTTGTTGGTGGGTTAGGGCCTGTTTTATCCATCCCGAAACTCTGTTTCAAACCCTTTCGCAGTTTGTATTGGGCAGTTGGGTGATTCCGTGATAGCAGCTATAGCGCTCGTGACGGGAGAGAGTGGACACGCGAGACGTGAGATGGTGACTTCTAAACTCTAAACAGTCTCGCCAGGCGAATCAGCATGCGAACTGGCAAGCAACACAGCCAATGATTCCGCCCTGAAGTTTGTGAGTTCACCCAAATTGTGGCATTGAACTTTCCTGCTTTGTGTTCTGTTTTCAGGCAGTGTGAAAATGCAAAGCTGGGAAGCCACATGACGCTGGTAGGATAACACCTTAGACTGTTCAAGGGAGAGGGGGCCGCAGGATGAAAAGGAACAATCCAGCAAAGGTAGAGATGCACAGCTGCTCGTATGTGTGCAAGTCACAGATGTTACTGGCACGGACCTCGTAGATGTAGAGGTTCTTGAGGGGTTGGCGTTCTTATCAAGAACTCATTGCCAAACATGCGACTTCCACCTGACTATGGCAATTTCCATGTGTTTGTTCGAACGTGGCCATGTGTTTCGGCTAAAAGGGCTTGTAGACATCATCAGGCTAATGGCAACAGTCGCTTCTGTGCAGGCGTCAGTGCTGATCGCAGTGTTCTTTTTCTACAAGAGGCCAGTATGGGAGATGCACCCGGAAAGATCGACTTGCACATTGAGAGCATATCAAGTTAAGACTAAGTACATGCCTGCATGACTACATTTAAAAGGTTGATGCATCCGTGAACGTTCATTACTTGGGGTTTGTCGCGAGCCAAAGTTCCGCTCAACGGGTCATGCTGAGTTTGGAGGGCACCAGGCTTTGCGAAAAGCACCGTTAGATGGCCGCTCACAAGGGCCAGAAAGTTCTACTGGCGCTGCATAGCTACATGCTGACGGTCAATCACGGCACCTGCAGTCGAAAGGGGACGAGGGTGCTGTGTCATAAGTCGCTGAGGAAATGGGCCCTTTGAGTAAAGCTGGTTGAACACCAAAAACTGTGGATTTCAAAAACGTCGAAACCAGGGGTCTCGTCTTCAGGGTGCCATTTGTTTGTCGCTTTAAAGGAAAACCAAAGGGTCCCCCTAAGACACACTCGTACACCCCTGTTCATCCGAACTTACTATCCCAGTGTCAACATGAGCATGGAACCAAAAGTGGGGTTTCTTTTTAGGAGTTGGGGATCCCCTTCTAGAATGGTTCTCAGAACCCTTCTAAGAACATCTTCTCGGGTTCTAAGAACCTTTGGGTCGGAGGCTCTAAGTTTTCCTCTAGCCCTGCGCTAAGTTGAGGCTTTGAGGCAACTGCATCGCCCCCATGTTCGTCACGCGAGGCACGTGACCAGCTCTGTCCGTCGCGTGCTGCGCGAAGAGGTCATGCTGGAGGCGGGACGAGCGAATTCTGACTTTGGGAGCAAAATATATAATCTTGTCGTGAGCATTTGAGCGCTCTTTGCAGTCGGATGGAGTGGTCCAGGTAAAGGCGAGAGCGATCAAAAGTGCTCGACTTTCAGCTTTCTGCGGCTGAAAGGGGCAACGGGGTCTGTAAAACCGCCAGCCAAGCCATCAACCTCGAGCTGAATTGGAAGTCAAAAACTCTCAGAAAAGTGCAGTAGCAATGTGCACTACAGTTGGCACTGTCTCTTTTTGCCAGGTGCAGTCTCAGATGGCCGATTACGTGGTGATGGAGGCTTCGCAATTTTCTCGGAAGTTGACGTTTGCTGATTGATCCGATGGCAGGATGGCGACAACCGGCCGCCGAACCAGCGCGTGCTCAGCTTCTAACAAAATGAATGCTCGCATACGAAGGTGGATGGCTTTAAGTTGGTATTAACTATGATTTTACTAAGCAAAGGAAGGTTAGAAGGAACTTGAGTGTGGCGGACACTAATTGAAAGGTAGTCTTGCGCACAGATAAAATGAAGAAAGAGTGAATGCGTGCGAGAAAAAATGCGTGCGTGTGTGGGCAGGGCAAAAAAGAGTGACCCTCGCATGATAGGCGCGGCACTTCGGCAAGCTGATTTCGTGGTAGGCGCAACAGAACGGAAGCCTTGGAACTTATGCTAGGCGTGGCGCTTTTGCAGACTTAGGCACAGAGAAAATGATAGGCGTCGCGTTTTGGCATTGCTGAAACATAGATTTTGAAATTCGTTTAAGGTATTGATTTAATATGTTTTATTAAAATATTTTTGAAAATTAAATAATTGTTGATATTGTAATATTTTAATATTGTTTTTAATATTTTGATATTATAAAATTAAATTAATTAAATAATATATTTTAATATTATTGATATTGAATTTAAAAAATATAGAAGAATGAGGTTTTTAATAAGAAATATTTTATTTTTTTAATATTATAATTTATAATTGATAAAATAAATTATATTTAAAATGGTTTATTATTATAATTAGTTATTTAATTTTGCATTAAGAATTTTATTTGTTTGATTATATATAAATTGATTTATTGATAATTGAATTTATTGGTGATATATATTATTTAAATGGTAGAATTTGATTGTCGAAACGAAGGATATTATGGTATGATATAATTTATAGATGATTTATAGGTAATAATTTAGTAATGGGGAATTATTTTTGATTATGTTTAGGTAATGGGGAATAATATATAAATATTTTGATATAGGTATTTTTGTTCCTTTTTCTTTTTTCTAAATTAACGAAAGGTAAGTCCGTAGAAGGTAAATTGTATGGAGGGTTGTTATAATAATCTTCGGTATTTTTTGTTTTACATAGGTTTTGGTTCTTAAAAATATTGTTAATCGAAAAATTAGATGTAAATATCTTATTTGGATGAATTATTCGACGATATCGTTTGCAAGGTTATTTATTGGCTCGCACAATTATATACGATGTTCCGGGCTGGATAGTGTTTTATGCGATTGTTCATGGCCGACGTAGCGTCAGGCGCTCCGCCTTTATGCAAGCCCACTGCACTATTAGAGCAGATGCAAAGTCGGGAACGTTCTAAATGGACTAATTGCACCGAATATCTTGTTGAATATCCTAGAGTAATTTATTAATAGATTCCGTTTATTCTATTAGAATATTTTATTAATATATTTAGCTAAATATTCCATTAGAGCAATCTATTAATAGATCCCGTTAAGTATCCCGTTGAATTTCCTAGAGTAATATTAATGGATCCTGTCGAATATCTAATTAAATATCCTTTCTCGAGGGATTTTGCCGAGTATCCGGCTAGTATCGAATTGGAGCGGCTCGCTAATATTCGCCTCCCGTTAGAAAAGGCCGATTGGAATTTGGAGTCAAAGTCTTTAAGACCCGAAGGAATTTGTTGTAACAATTATAAGTTCGTGAGTGTGGAATATTAGGATTATATTTGTTTTTATTTTTTCTTTCGATAGGGAAATTATTAAGTGTTAATATAAATTCGTATATTTTTATTCGATGTCCTAGTCCAATATCCCGCTAGAGCAACTCATTACTCGCTAATGGATTCCGCCAATTATCCCCATGGAATATTCCGTTAGAGCGGCTCGTTAAGATCCCACCGCCGCCGAGTATCTTAGAGTAACTCGTTAATAGATCCTGTCGAATATCTTGCTAGAGTTAAATGGATCCTGTCCAATATCTGCCTAGAGCGGCTTATCATAGATCCTGCCGAATATCCCGGTAGAGCGGCCCGTCAATGGCACGTCGGTGGATCCCGCCGAGTATCCCGCTAAATATCCCAGAGTAGTTTGCCAATAGATTTCGTTTAATATCTTGCCAAAATTATTCCTATGAGTGGATCCCGCCGAATATCTCACTGAGTATCCCTTACCGGTGGATTTCGCCGAATATCCGGCAAGTATCGAGCTGGAGCGGCTCGCTAACATTCGCTAGTGGATCCCGCCAGTATCCCGCTAGAAAGGGCCGAAGGGAATTTGGAATTGAAGTCTCTAGGATACGGAGGAATTTGTTATATCAATCGTAAATTTGTGAATATGGAGTATGGGGGTTGTTCGAAACAAAATAATTGTATATATATTTCTATGTTTCCCGATATATAAGGAACTATTAGATTTTAGAAAAGAATTCGCATTTACGATGCTTCTACTCCACGCCCTAATCCAATATATCCCGCCAAAGCAGTTCGCCAGTGGATCCCGCCAATTACCATAGAATATCCCGCCAGAGAATGGATCCTACCGCCGCCGAATATGCCAGAATAACGCGTTAATAGATCCTGCCGAATTTCTTGCCAGAATTACTCGTCAATGGATCCCGTCCAATATCTAGCCAGACCGGCTTATCGTGGATCCCGCCGAATATCCCGGCAAAGCGGCCCGCTAATAGCCCGTTAGTGGATTCCGCCGAATATCCCACTGAGTATCCCAGAGTAGTTTATTAATAGATCCCGTCCAATATCTCGATAGAACTATTCCCATGAGTAAATCCCGCCGAGTATCCCGCCCAAACGGCTTAGTAGGATCCCGCCGAATATTCCACCAGAACAGCCCGTTAGTCAATCCCGCCAAATATCCCATTAGGCCAGAGAGTTTCGTCGATGGATCCTATGGAGCATTACGCCAGAGCGGCTCGCTAATGAATCCTACCGTCGCCGAATATCCCAGACTAACTTACCAACAAATCCCGCCGAATATTTTGCCAGAATATCGCTATGGAAACCATTGAAGAGAAATCTTTATTGCCTTTTAACGATAAGATCTACCTCAGCTATTCTAATCGAATATTCTTAGCGAATTATTCTAGAATATCTAACAAGATTTTTCTATTCAAACATAATATAAAAAAATATTTAATGCGAGTTCCAACATACAATTTAATAATATATTCCTATTAAAATTAAACCATATTTAGCCCGAAAACGTAATATCATAAACGAAATCGGCCCAACGCTACAAGATGCATTCTTTTTCCCTACACGAAGCATTCGTGCAGCAAGCGCGAGACAGCAGGCAAGGCGCTCTACGCAAACTGGTCGGTGCAAGTTGGTCTATGCAAATTGCTCTATGTAAGTTACATTATGCAAGTTGTTCGGCGCAAGTTGCTCCATGCAAGTTAATCCCTGCAAGTGGCTCCCTGCAAGTTGCTCTGTGCAAATTGCTCCGTGCAAGTTGTTCCCTGCAAGTTGTTCTATGCAAGCTACTCTATGCAAGTTGCTCTGCGCAAGTTGCTCTGCGTAAGTTGCTCTGCGCAAGTTGCTCTAGGTAAGGAGCTCTATGCAAACTGGTCGGTGCAAGTTGGTCTGCGCAAATTGCTCTGTGCAATTTGCTCTGTGCAATTTCGCAAGTTGCTCTATGTAAGTTGCTTTATGCAAATTGCATCTTGCGACGCCCGTCCGCGGACCAGGGAGGAATCGAATCCGCGACCCGCCGGTCCCGGGAGCAGGCGCGCGAACAAGACAACTTCCGAGGACCAGTTCGAACAAAAAAAGTCGCAAAAAAGCCTCGAGTTTTTGCGCCTCGACCACGCCGATTCCCGCAGAGGGTTGCGCAAGCGCCGCAAAAATCACAAAAAACCTCGAGTTTTTGCACCTCGACCACGCTAATCCCCGTACAAAATTCGCGTGGGAACTTTGGAAATCGCCAAAAACCTCGAATTTTTGCACCTCGACTACGCCAATCCCGCCATCCTAAGAAGAAATTTTAATTCCTCGCAAGTCAATTGCACTAACTCCTTGCACTTACAACTGCACTTAATTCCTTGCACTTGCAATTTACACTTGACTCCACGCACTTGCAATTTGCACTTAACTCCTTGCACTTGCAACTTACACTTAACTCTTTACACTTGCAATTTGTACTTAACTCTATGCATTTATAACTTACACTTGACTCCATGCACTTCACTCCTTGCACTTAGCTCCTTACACTTGGCTCCTTGCACTTGCAACTTGCACTTAATTCCGCGCACTTACAACTTGCACTTAACTCCATGCATTTAGCTCCTACAATTTGCAATAACTCTCATAACTCCTTGTAATAATTCCTTACAATGACTCCTTGCAATGCCTCCTTACAATACCTCCTTACAATAACTCCTTGCAATAACTCTTTGCCATAATTCCTTACAATAACTCCTTGCAATAATTCCTTACAATGATTCCTTTCAATGATTCCTTACAATGACTCCTTGCAATAACTCCTTGCAATAATTCCTTGTAGTAACTCCTTACAATAACTCCTTGCAATAATTCCTTACCATGACTCCTTACAATAATTCCTTACAATGATTCCTTGCCATGACTCCTTGCCATGATTCCTTGCCATAACTCCTTACAATGACTCCTTGCAATGACTCCTTGCAATGACTCCTTACAATAATTCCTTATAATAATTCCTTGGAATAACTCCTTAAAATAACTCCTTGCAATGACTTTCATGATGATAATTCCTTATAATGGCTCCTTACAATGACTCCTTATAATAATTCCTTGCAATGATTTTCATAATGATAATTCCTTACATAAGAATAACTCAAATGAACCCAACGGAAAAACCCTTCGCCATGCTTTCGGGAAACAAATGAAAAATAAAATCGTTTCGAGCAATCCCATCCTCCATAAATTTATAATCATCATAATAAAGTTCTTTATATTTTTTAAATATAAAAATATATCTAAATATAATAAAACAAAATAAAACAAATATTAATAATATATAGTTTTATATTATAAATAATTTAAATAGTATATTAATTAATCTAATAATAATATAATAATATTAATATATTTAAAAATAAATATAAAAATATATATATATAAAATAATAATAATTATATTTACAATATCATTAATATTTAATATTTTATATTAATACAAAAATAATAATAAAAAATCGAAATATCTACCAAATCAATTATTAGTTATATAAAACCAATTCTATTAAAGTATCAAATTCAAAAAATATATAAATATATATTAATTATATTAAATATTAAATATTAAAGAAAACCCATTAATTCCATCAACGATAATACCAACAAAAAAATCAAAAAGAAAACACTAAGAAAGAGAGAGAAAAAATACAAGGAAAGAGAAAAAATAAAGAAAACAAAAGGAAAAACACATATTAAAAAATATAATTTAAAAAAAAAAAAAAAAACATAACAGGAGGAGTTACTACTAGCGGAGATACCCGAAATGGAAACAATGGCTCCCCCAATATCCCAATAAGATCTAAACAAGTTATTCCTCATCCTGTAGACGATAAAATAACATCAACAAAAAAAAAAAAGGAAAAAAAAGAGAGAAAAAGAGAGAGAGATATTTGTTTTCTATCTCTTTCTCAAAAAAAAGAGAGAGAAAACGAGAGAGAAGAAAGAAAAAAAGAAAAACATATTTAAAAAAGAAAACAACAAAAAAAGAAAAAGGGAAAAAAAAAGAAAGAAAGAAATTCTTCTCCCGCGATCTAAGAGATTCCTTTCTCCGCAATATATCTCATCTCTTTTCATCTCTTAGTTCCCAGTAACGCTGGAAAGGAAAAACCATCTCTATGTTAGGATGTTTTCATTAAAATCTTTTATTTCATAATTAGAAGAAATGGCATAAGGTAAAAACAAATAACATCATTTCATTTCCCAAAAACCATAATAATAAAAAAATAAAATTTCAAAAAAAAAATATATTCAATAATACAAAAATATATCAATTTTACAAATATATAAAATCAATCAAAAGTAAACCAATTCTATAATGCAATCACACAAAAAAAATCAAATACACAAAAATATATATTAAAAAAAAAAAACACACAAAAACAAACTAAGAAACACAAAAAAACAACAAACATATAAAAACACCCAAAACAAAATTTTCGAGAAATTTCAATTTTCCTAAATTATCCAAAAAAATTAACCAACTTATACCATAAAAATTCTATACAAAATTATTAAAACCATCCCCCCAAAACATTATGCAACATTTCGGAGCCTTCCAAAGCTTATGCCACGGCAAAAACAAAACAAAAAACAACACAAATATAATTCATTACAAACATTATAAGTCGACTAAAATACCATCTTATTAATAAAATTCTTCAAATAATTATATTATATTATTATAATTATATAAATATTTTAAATAAAATAAAAAAAATATATATTTTCCAATTCCTCGTAAAATAATAATGTTCAAATCGTAATATTCAAATAGTTATAATATATTATCAAGAATACAGAGAAATGCATAATTCTCAGTCTCGGAAAACAAGCAAGCCCCATAAAGCGCAGTATGCAACAACAAACTTAGCACCAGATTCCTGCAAAAGTGTAAAAGATGCATAGAACGCAAATCCCAGGTAAAGATAAAAAGATGTTTGCCAAGTTGGAAAGGAGCCAACTCGCGTGGACTGGAAGCCCTCATGGTCCTTACCTCCGTGGAATTCAAGCCCCAGCAACAATCAAAATGTTTGTAGTGTTGGAAAGGGACCAAGTGCAAGTTCAAGCAAGTGCAAGCAAAAGAGTGTTGAGAAGCTTGGGTTGAGAACTTGCAGGGGGCTTTCGGACGCGACCCCGGACGAACTTTTTGAATTTACGAACGAGACCGCCAAGTGTGCCGGATGAGACATGGCCCGGTAGCAGCAGAATCCCAACGGCCCACGGCCACGGAACGCAAATCCCAACGGCCCACAACATCCACGCAAAACTACTCCGCACCCAATTTCAACGCCCTTGAAAACACTCAATTCCAAACCCCAACGCTAATGCAAGCGGCTCAGTGTTTGTTTCTCGTTTGCTGTTGCTTGAAGCCAGAAATCCACGTTGCATGTGATCATCAAGGCTCACGCCTGTCAATGCACATTGTTCATTTCCTCGTCCGAAAACATTCAAGGGGGGTTGGATTTTCGGAGGGAACAATGCTCTTGCTTCCTTCAGCGCAACCACTCTCTGAACTGCGCAGACACTGTCGCCGTGCCCGCTGTTTTCGGCAGCTGCACACTGCGTGCTGCACGAGAGGGACCGCGAATCACTGAGAAAGGACCAAACGCTCCGATCTCGGTCCTGACGCATGGCTGAAGTAAGTGTAGCACCTATGACTAAGCTGGATTTAGTCAGCGAAGCATTTCACTTCGCGGAGATGGGAAAGGGCAACTTCGAACTTGTCTCTGCTCCTGATTTGTTTCTCAAGGTCCGAAGTTGCCAGCTTGCCACTGCGAAGTCATTCGCATGCTGACGAATCCTCTGCCGCTGGGCACTAGTCCGCGCTAGAAAATCGGGTCACTCCTTCGGAGTGCTGTAAAGTCTGGGCTCAAACCCGGCACACGTGCTGCCAATCACAGCACAGCCATCTACCTCGCAGCTTCGAGAGCTGGGACTGAGGACTCGGGCAACAAACCTTCGACGCCTGAGGGAGCTTATGCCTGTCCTTGCACCAAGCAACCTTGGGCGAATGGCATAAAAATATGCAAACATACACCATGAAGTATGTTGGTCACTTTCCACCTTTCCCCCGTCCGCCAAGCGGAAGCGTTCCAAGCCGTTGTCGTGTCCCAACTCCCCGTTTTGCCAACCGCCTGCAGAACCCGGCAGGCGCATCCTGCGGCACTTGCGATCCCTGAAAGTAGGGGATTCATGACTCTGGGATGGGAACCGGTTTATTGAGCCGTAAACAGTAGCTCTGTAAGAGAACCGTTAAAAAAAAAGGGAAATGGTTGGTTTCTACAGCTACTGGGATCCGCTGGGCTCCTGAAATCTGATGCTCATTAGACTCTGCCTCATGCTCCAAGCCCAAAGTCCTTGCCCACCTGCAAAGCAATCAAGGTCTGACAAATGGATAGCTCAGAATTACTCCTGCAGAAAGACCACTTGCCTCTTGGAAATGGGGTTTGTGCACTTCCATATTTGGTGGGAGGGCAATGGTGGCTCCATTTCAGGGCTCCGAAAGGAGTTGCAACTGGGGGAGTGAAAGGCACCACCAGAGGCGCGGGGATCCTCCGGCTTGACAGTGGGCGGCTGCGAAGGCTTCGCCTCCGGGGAATCGGAGACGAATGCGCCGAAGGCGCCGAAGGCGCCGACTCGCGGCAGAATTCGCGGCAGAATTCGGGGCTCCCGCTTTCAAAGGAGAATTTGTCCTTACCTAAAGAATATTCAATAGCTCCCCTTATCAAATACCGAATCTAGCAACAACAATATCACTTGCGGACATGATAAGGAGTAAGGAAGTCACATGATGAAGGCTCCCACGAGCCGTATGTCCTCTTTTTATGTTACAGTTGGGCCCTGGTGACCTGGGCGCATGCATAAAGAGTCCTGTATACTGACAAACTGCCACCCACAATGCCATTTTTGGGGGGGCATCCGGTGTCTGGTTGTGATATTTTTTCGCCTGCAAGTCAGAACAAGACCAAATAAATTGGGTTGCCGTATTGTGGGCCAGATTCCTTTTTGGCTCTCCCCTGTAGAAACAAGTATGAATGACTGCTCACTGACATGCAAGCGAAGGCATGGCTGAGGAGTCCTAAACAACGCATGGTGTTCAGTTCTCCGGAAAGATGCTCACAGCGCCGCCCTTCATAGCACAAGCCACAAAGAGTCGCTACCCCTGCACCGTTGCAAGTACGGGGCCCGCTCGCTCCTGCAATGTCCCTGCCAGCAGCCCCTTGATGTCCTCCTTGATCTGCGACGGAGGCACCCTCAGTACATGACGGTCTTCTTTGGAAACCAGCCCGAAAGGGGTACCTATTGACGCTTACCACACAAGCCATCAAATCTGCAGTTCCCGTGATGAACACGGGCAAATTAGTACTAGTGAGTACCCGAAATTTGGCGCTGGACATTTCGTTGGTCCTCATGCCTCTCCCAAATTTATCATAGACTGATATTTTGACCCAACCGAACCTCACATGTCAATCCTTCAATTGGTCGACTGGCCTTTCGACCAAGGCCAGGACTTGGGACTGTAGTACTTGTAGACTCGGCCCTCCTTGTCCAGGAGGAACTTCGCCTCAATCCGACGTGAAGCGTTGCATTGCAAGACGTGAGTGCGGCCAAGAAAAATCCCTTTGGCCAACCTTTGGCCACATGGTAGATGACACTTGCAGATTTGTGTGGACCCGCATTAAACTGTTTCTTTGCGCATTGTGGAGTGGACTCGCCCAGGACAGAGACATCTGTCGGTCTCCGCTGGTCTCGAACCCCCTAGTGGAGTCTCTTTTTTGCCCTTGGAATCAAGTCCATGGCCCTAACCAAGGCTCCGGCGAAATTCCACGGGATGGGCAGCATATACTTACCCCTTCGGGTCTCCTCCGCATTGTACCTGCATTTCCCAAGAATCGCTCTGACTGCCAAAGGCTTTCTCGATTAGAAGTGCTCCCATTTGGGGAACGTCGCGCACCGGCAGAAGTGCCACGCAGGATGCGTGGCCTTGCCGTTCACGTGACTCTTCTGGAAGATGGTGAAGTTCGCCTTTGGGAGTTTGCCTGCAAACGGGGATATCTGGAAAGGACAACAGAAAGAAAGCATGAGTTTGAAGACAAACCCAGGTACGTCTCTTATACTTGGAAACTGAAACAACCCATCCTGCTTGTCCAACTTGCATTGAGCAGACTCGTTCGTAGGAAATGGTAGACCATCGCGCCCAAATTGACTGCTGGTCTCAGACCTGCATTCGAGATCTACATGAACCTCGAGTTCCTTCTTCTCAGACCAACGCCCTCGCCTGTGATGAAGTTGCCGATATCTTCCGGCTTTCCCTGGTACGTGGCATGACCATTTCCGTTCCCCTGAAGGTTGGTGTCTCTGGGCGCGAAACACGAAAATCCGATCAACTGACATCTCTCAAGTCGATTTGCAAAGCCGCTCCCTTGCTGGGACACAGGCTATTGCCCCGCCTCCTCCTGCTTTCCAAACTGATTGCAAGGGAAGGCCAGCCTCGGCCGAAGGCAAAGCGCCGAAGGCCTCCCCCCGCCGCCTGCGGCCCAGCGGCAGCTCGAAGGGCTCCTCTTTCAGCTCGCTGCACAGCTCATCCAACTCAGCGTAGTTTTGCTTCGTTAGGCCTCCGAAGCGGAAAGAAAAAACAAAGCAAGAAAGAAAGAAGAATAAAAAAGAAGAGAGGGTAAAAAAACGACCGGCCACGGAAAAGCCAAGGCCCTCCAGCGATGCCTCATTTGGTTGCCACGTTCGCCACCAGAAGCACCTGATGAGCTCAGGTTTTCGGGGGCAAGCGCAACGCTTCTCTGCATCTTTGAATCGGAACACCCTGCAGCCACATGAAATCTGAAGCGCCGCTCTTCTGCGAAAACAAATGCTATGTTGAGAGGTGTGCTGCATCCCACCTTGCTAGACTACATAAGCGGTAGCCCTCTCGCCTTGTCCTTGAACATGTCGAACTTCACCATATCCTCCGAGAGCACACGGGCGGAGAGATCGTGGAAGCTAGTCGTGGCCACCTGCGGGCGATGTTGTATCCCACGGAGCTACCCATTCAAAAATCGTGTGTTGGACCCTGGGTAATTCCGCTGTGTGGTTTTCAATGTCACCAACTGCTGAATAGGGAATGATAAGGGGTACGCTCGTCACACATCAACCAGCGATGGTAGTTAGGGGGACAATAGTGCACGATACAGAAACACTTTTGGCTCATGCAGACGTCTTTAGCATACAATGCATCCGCAAAAGAGGCCAAACCCCTCGCTTAGGATGTTGCAGGATCCCTTTGCTTTACATCAACAAACCTTCCTAGTGTCCTCGCCTCGCCCAAGTGGCCAATAAGCACCCTTTTTCGATTGAGCCCATGGATTGAAACTCTCGAAGCCGTCGAAACTGCGCCTTCCCATCCTTCCCCGATAAAAACCGAGCCGTCCGCCGTCCACCCCCGAACTCCGAAATCCGAGCGCCCCGGCGATGGGGGTCTCACGGCCGCACCCGAAGACAGAGGCCAGGGTCCGGCCGATCTGGCAGGTGGCCTCAAGGCCAGTGGGTTCGCATGGGGAATCGGATGGAGCCTGGGACCGGCAACCCGGCCGCAGCCATTGTACACATCTGACAAATATCTGCACCTCAGTAAAAATGCCCTGCAAACGACTGCCAGCAAGAGGCGCTGCGCTTTTTTGGGAAAGACGCCTTCGCTTTCGAGAAGCAAGGAAGTTCAACTTTATACATGTTCTACCTATTGGACCATGGTCTCAGTAAGACAGCACACAGGAGCAATGAGCTTTACATCGCTTGCTCGTTGGATGGAGACCCACAACCAAACCTCCTTGCAGACGGGATTGTTATTGTTCCTTTGAAAGTGGGTGCGTCTCACAATAGTCGAACTCCCAAGGCGATGTCCTTCCCATCCAGAGAAAGGACACCCACAAAAACACAGACATTCGTTTGGCAAGGCCCGGAGGTCCCGACAAAAACTCTTTTAGATCAGAGTACCCCCACAGAAGCTGTTTGGGGAAAAAACGACAGCACCAACATACAATAGTTGCGACCATCCCGAGCGGGTCCCAAAATCAGACAATCCACACTGCGACAGCCCAGCCTCCCAGCCCGTCACCTCTGGAGCCTTCGGGATCTCCTGGATACTTGAGACGTTTCTTTTTGCACACCCTTTGGAGTGAAAATTCGACAATCAGAGGCGCCGGAAATTCCGCATGTTCCGAAGTGGGCCCGTTTGCGAACACAACTCAAAATGAAATGCAAACAAACCATGCTGGATCAGGGCATACTGCACTGGCGTAAACATGGCAACCAAGCAACGATGAGTTGCTGAATATGTCTGCAGCGCGCTACACCTTTTGCTTAAGGGATCTCCGTTGGGGTTCCCGAGAACAGCGGGCCCATGTGGCTACAACCAACCCCAACAGTGGCAGGCAACTCCTTGGTGGAGCTGCACGGGGGGCCGGATTTCAAAGCGGTTCGTGACAATGGCGAATCTCATCTGGCCCTTTGGCAATGGCTCGAAACTGCTTTTTCCAGCAAAGCGCCAAGCCGCCGCCCCACAAAACCGGTTGAAGGGCGGAGCACTGCGATTTGGTGGAGGGCCTAGGTTGCCTTTGGCGCGCCAATTGCCACCCGTGTGGCGGAACACCCTGCCTTGCACTCCGTGCAATTGAACTTCTCTAGCTCCTCCTCCGGCCGCTTGAACCCTTCGCTTGAACCCGGGCTTTCGGCTTTTCGGGGCAACAAGACTGACTGCTCTAAACGGCCTGAACCTCCGAACCATGTTTTCTTGCAAGGCGCCCAGCAAAAATGGGAGATCCTTTTTTTGAACACCGCGCAGGAAGTCGTCCAACAGTGGGACTGCAGACACCAGGCAGGATAAAACTTGGCAGAGCCGAAGGAAGCAATCCCTCCGAAATCCGCTGGCCCCAACAAGGAGAGAGATTCCTTGGATTGAAGGTAAGCAATAACCGGCCCATCCTCTTCGAGATACTTTTGCCGACTTGCGTCAAGACTGCTAGCACTATCGACCAGCAGCTAATGATAGAAATCTGTCTTTCATGACATGAGAATTGATAATAAAGTTGGTGCAGCCCTGAGCTGGTTTAGGCGCTACACACAGACAGCATCTTGAAGACGCCCCAATGACTATTCATCCTTGCCAGATCTTCTGGCATGTAGCCATAATCATTCGCGAGAAGTCCAGCACCGTTTGCCCATAGAAAGACCGCCATGTCATGGTCGCCCATCAAAGCAGCCATGCCCAAGGGCGTAATGCCCGACAGCGACTCGAAGAACCTGGTCCTGGCATCGCAAGACTCCAAGCCAAAAAGAGCCGCGCGCAGCTGGGATGCGACACCTACACCACTCTGGACGTCCCAAGGCCCGCTCTTTGCGTTCACGTCGGCCTTGTGATCCAATAAGAGTCGCACCTTCTCCACGGCATGGCGGCTGCCCCTGGACCAAAAGCAAGCGGCATGCAAGGGGCTCCACCCCACACCCACAGCGGGTGGGTTCGGATCACACCTTGCGTCCAGCAGCGCAGCGATTGCTTCCGGAGGCGCTGTGGTGCATGCTATGGTGAAAGGGGTCATGCCCATCGGCATGCCGGGGCAGTCAAGATCTGGCTGTGCCTGGAGGAGGGCGTCTGCTTGCTCCTTGGATCGGAGATAAGTGGTCACAGAAGCGCCAAGGGCATCTTTGGCATTGACGTCTGCACGGAGCTCCAGCAACGTGGTGATCAAGCTCGCAGGTTTGTTCAAGGACACTGCCAGCATAAGCATGGGAGAGGAGTCGAAGTGACCGACAGCTCCTAGGCCCTCAATATGATGATCGACCTCTGCCTGGTTCTCCACTAGGATGCGCAAAAGCCTGGCACTGCCGGAAAGCGTCGCGCACATCACTCCATTCATAGGGTTGGTCTCTGTGACTGCCATGGAAAGGCTCGCAAAGCGGAACCGCTCCAGGAACACTGACACGTCGGAATCTGGCTCCTCCATAAAAGTTGCCATGTAGTACCGGTACATGTGCAATGGCCCTACCACTTCTAAATGCTTAACCTTAGCGGCCATGGCCGTCTTCTCCAGCTGCACCACCGCAGCCCGGTCCCTGAATCAAAAGAGCGCCAGGCTTTTATGAAAAGAATAACCGAAGAATGATACTTGAATCACCAAAAACAGGACAACTATTATTGAATCCCTGCCTCTCGACAGAGAAGCCGCAGTCCGCTATGCTGTTGAACTGCCAGTCCACATGCGACATGCACTCGGCCTTCATCGTCGAGTGGATCACGATGACGCTGGTGTTCTGCTTGTTGGATAGCAGGTGGCAGCCCATCTCTCCGCGACACCAACCACGAGTCAGCCAGGACTTGTAGTTGCAAAGCTCTCTGGTGTCTGCGTGAGTCAGCTCTGGAACCAACGCCACAAAAAGGTTGGACACCTCCACATAGTGAGGAATGGACTCAACTGCGTCGGCGGTGATAGAGTCTGAGTTTATCTCATTCAGACCTTGCTTCCTGGACGTTATTTGAGGAATGCACATCCAGTCAACAAAGAGAAAGCCATTGGCAATCTTCGTTCGCAAGGCATCGATGTTGTGCTCTGGAAGTCCGTAAATATGAGTGAGAATATTGTCTTCCACCACAAATGACCCCTCGCACAAACCGCCAAGGACATGCTGCAACACTGCAAGCTGCGTCCCTTCAGGATCAGGATGAGTGTAGCTCAGCCACTGGTGCGACACAAAGATGACAAACATGTCTGGGTGGACCTTATGCAAGAGGCCACGAGTGTGCCACGTGCTATAAGGCTCAGGCGGTCCAGAGCTCTGCAGAAAATCGGCCACGCTCACAACCTGCATCGGGAACTTGCAAGCGTGGACGGGGCAGGGGTTCCCAGAAGTCACCGAGCTGAAGTAGCCAGAGGAGCACGCGCCCATCTTCGAGGAGCATGCGCCCATCTTCCGGAGAAGAGAAAGAGGGAACCCCAGCTCGTTCTCGAGCCCTTGGGCCAAAACGTCCAAGGCCGAATATGCACGACGATGTCACGTCCCAAAGCAAAGGCTCTCCTCCCAGAAAGGTTCGCGACTTGTTCTCATGAGTTCTAGACGCATTCTGAGACCCTTCCTGGGGAGGGGAATGTCTTCCCACAGCAGGCCGCCCAATCTTCAGGCCAGCAAATTGGAATATATAAATGAAGGGCTCCAATTTAATGCTTGTCTGCCTCTTGCTTTTGGTTTCTTTCACACAAAAATGAGCTGCCCGAAGCAACCGGCGCAGCCCCCCCCAAAAAAAAAAAACGCACCTGGCTGCGGGTCCCGGACTTGATCGAGGCCATGGCGCGAATCCGCGGGAAGGGCACTTTGAGTTGCGCCCGGGCGCACGACGCAAACCCCAAAAGGCCAACACGCATGGGGTTCTCCGGCAAGCTGCGAGCCACAGGGCAGAGTTCGAGTGCGCCCCACCAAAGTCTCATTGCCAGCATGCGCCAATGCTTGCACAAACGACTTGGTGTGCTGTGTGTGTATGTATATGTGGGTAGGCAAACAAGCAAGGAAAGCAAAGCAAAGCGGAGCAAGGCAGAGCAAAGCAAAGCAAGTGACACGCAGACGCCTTAAAAACAAAGCCATGCAGCCTTCTGACGAAGGCCGCATCCCTTTGATGGTCTCTTGCGGTTTGTAATGGCCAATTGCCCTCCTTCCAATGATGGTCCCAGCGAAGTCATGGCAGCTGCTCTTGGGAAGCATCATGAACCCCGAGGCAATTCGCGTCGCGCTACGCGCCGCCATTTTCGAGGTACAACTTTAGGCCACCTCGCTAGCCATAAGCTGCCGCGAGTAGCGACCTCGGAGTGCTGAACACGTGAAACCCTTCCAGCCAAACACGACAAAGCTCAAGCCCATTGGAACTGGTTTGCCAAGGAATGCGCTTGTTCAAACACTCGTCTCGTCCGAAGCCCTGCTGGCTGCAATTCCAAATTCTGACAAGGATGCCAGGCCGTACATCCTCATACAACCAAGAGCATGACATGAAGGAACCCCCCAAACGGGCAACTCCCCATCAAACGTGCACCGGGCCCGGACCGGCCTTGCTGGAAGAGAGCCATGTAGGGAGCTACCCTGGCCACAGTGACTCGAAGGCTTAGCCCGAGCAAGAAAGTCAAGGTGCCTGTTAGGCGCTCCCGGCTGATGGCAATTTTTCTTCCGCCGGCCTGAGCGGCGATGGCAGCCGAGAGGACCGGCCTTGGGGTGCCGAAAGACGCAACTCAATGATGCTGAGAGGTCTGGTGTTGATCGGCCGAGTGTGAATCAAAGGTCCTGTGTGGAACAAACAACGATGACATGAATCCTGGACGTTTCGGCGCTCAGAATTAGATCAACCTGGCGGGTCCCGGATGGGTGGTCCAACCCAAAAAAACCTTCTCCCTGAGCTCATAGCCTTGTGTCCTTTGAGGATATCTCTTTGTTGCAAAGGAGAACTAAAGGGACCGCACCTGTTTTGGGGGGCCCACGTTTTGACGCCCCACGTCCCCGCAAAACCCGGGCTTCCCAGCCGCCCTCATAGCGAAAGGCCAGTGGCAGGTGCTCGTTCTCGCTGCGAGGACTCGGCTTTTTGTTGGGTGACCAAATCAAAAAATAGGCGGGGGGGCCTCTGGGAGAGCTTGCTGGCTGCATTTAGTGATTCCACCTTTTGCACATCCAGTTGCTCTTTGTGGGTCTTTTGAATACAAGCCTGCCAGGCAAATATGGGGAGGGCAATCCATCGCTTTCCTCAAATTGACATGAGAAGTTGGGGAGTGTTCC